>JAVXUP010003924.1:0-48344 GCA_033070095.1 Escallonia herrerae | reverse complement strand
GGGAGTTGGCCATTCGTGTGGCAGACGGAGCGTTCAGGACACCGTGGGGTGGTCCGTCGATGGGAGAGGAGCCTCGGCTGTCGTCACCCTACCTTCGCGCGCCGAGCCCGGCGGAGGCGCCTGTGATGTCGCCGAGGTATGTACCGGCATTGTTGATTGGGAGAGAGGACATACCTTGGTCGCCGGTGATGTTCAAGGGCCATAGTGCGATGCCGGTAGGGTGGGACTTTTGGTGTGAGCATATGTTGGAGACACCGGTGAGGGCGCAGGTGTTGCAGGCACTAGGGCTGTTACCGGCGATCAATGTTACGGCGAGGGGGCTGGAGTTATATAGGGATACGCCAGGGATGACCCGATTGCTGGCAAGATGGAGCACGCAGTCGCATACGTTCGTGACCGAGTTCGGGGAGATCGGGCCGACGTTACTCGATGTGTTGATGCTGACAGGGCTGCCGATACACGGGGAGGTGGATGCACGGGTGACCCGGCTGAGCGGGGAGGAGCGGTTGTTGCAGACGCAGCTACTGGACATTTTGGCGGAGACGAAGAGGCACCGGAAGGGGACGTACGGTGGGTGGCTGCGCCAGTTCTACGGCACGCCGCAGGCGAGGACAGGCCAGAAGTTGGGCAATGCTGCCCAGTTCGTGATGGGTCCGTATCATGGCAGCGATCGGTACGAGTTGGTGGCGTTTTTGGCGATGTTCTTATCGAGGTAAATTTTGTACTGTCGTGTGATTATTCGTGAATATATCGTATGTCCTGCTTGCCCTGTAAAACGTCAAACTGACATATGTTGCCGGTCGTTGTTTGCAGGTTTGTGTTTGAGGGGACACCTGAGGATGGCATTTCCCCGAGGGTGTTTCCCTTGGCCATTCGGATGGCGCAGGGAAGGCGGGTCGGCTTGGCTCCGGTGTACTTGGGCACGTTATACTCGCGGCTAGATCAGTTCGTGAATGACGTGAAGCGGTCGTATGGTCGGTATCAGGTGGCGACGTACGTGGACTGGATGTTCTTGCAGAGGTACCTGTACGAGTGCTTTCCAGGGTACCGTCCTGACGGATACCCACTCGCACACCCGTCACCGACGATGGGGACAGTGACCCGTCCAGGCAGGTCGCGGCAGGTGGCGTTGTGGTGTAGCGGGTCTCGGGCTTTTGCTTGGGCAGGCATCAGGAGGCCGGGGTGCCCGTTGGCACAGATTCTAGACAAACGGGGGGAATGCGAGCGACGGCCCTATATGGAGATGCATGCGTCATATGGTACGCCGCCATGGCTGCACGTGCAGGAGGTGACGACAGATCTGAGCAGGAGAGGCGAGCTAGCGCCAGGACAGCTGGCGCTATTGGTCGCGTATTTTCCCGGCTGGCTCCCGGTATTGACAGATGATGGCGGGAAGCCCGCCGAGTGCTGCTATTATGTGGCGAGGTATTGCCCGGACCGTCTGTCGTTGGCGTTCGGGTACGATCTAGAGCCCCCATGCGGTTATGACAGCCCTTGGAGTGTGGCGACGGCTTTTGGGTATACACTATATGACAGAGCCCGCGAGTGGCCGGCACCGACGACAGAGTGGAGGCAGCCAGGGACAGAGGTGGCAGGGGCGGTGACCGCGGATTATGCGCATTGGTGGGAGCGACTGCGAGGGAGCTGGGCCGGATGGCTGGCACAGCCGTCAGGCACACGTCGACAGGTAGATGTGTTCGCATGTGACCGAGCCCTGAGTTTGATATCGGCCACAGTCGCGAGGCAGTGCGGGATGCTGTCACTGGTGACCGGGAGTTCTGTTCCGAGCTCGGAGAGGGAGGCGGAGGAGGATGCCGTAGAGTTGGGGGACGCTGCTCCCGGGGAGGACCGTGGGGAGGAGCCTATTGCCGAGGTGCCGAGGGTGCCGGGGGCCGGCAAGGGGCCCTTGTCGGCATTGCGAGTGGGGATGATGGAGACAGCGCGTCAGGCTAGTGCTGGTACCTCAGCCCCACACCTATCAGGGGCGAAGAGGCCGCGCGACGTATTAGAGGAGCTAGACTCTGAGGTTTGCTTCTGTCCTTTCTTTTTGTCGTATAAATATGGTTTGCATATTGCTCATAATCTGTGAACTGACAGCGGTTTTGCCAGGGGGACGAGGAAGAGGCGGTCGCGGGGGGAGCGAGGCCGAGACTGAGATCGCAGGCGAGGAGGCTATGGCAGCCGAGGCCGGCAGATTAGTTGACAGTGATGAGACCGAGGCCGTTGAGCTATTGACGGCCAGTGTGCCGAGGAGGGTGAGCCCATTGCCTGCTACTGAGGAAACGGTGGGGGCACTATACGGCGGAGAGGGGAGCGATACGGTGATGTTCGACATTGACGAGGACTGGTGGACAGGCATGGAGACGCAGGTTGTGGGAGGTGATGGTGGCGAAATGGCGGAGCCTGAGTCTGTTGTTGCTGCCTCGATTCGTGAGCGAGAGACACCGGTTCAGGCTGTGGTGGTGCGACGGCATGACACATTGCCGGAGTCCGTGGTTGAGGTCGGAGCTACTCTTCTGGCGATGCACTCAGCCACGATTGGGGCGCAGAGGGCGGGTGGGATGTCGGAGATTTCTGCAGCGGGCGGCAGTGGCGCGACAGTCGGAGAGATGAGTAGAGGATCCTCGAGCGGTCAGGTGGATGTGGCAGCTTGGGGGGGCCTCCAGCTACCAGCGGAGACTGTGCGCCGGTTAGAACTGGTGAAGGCAGCGTTCCCGCAGACATTCGAGAGCGTGGTGGTAGAGAACCCAGTACTACGGATGTGGGTGTCTGCAGGGTTTATGGAGTGGTTGCTGCCGTTCGCCAGTGTGCCGTCGTCGGGTTGGACTGCAGAGTTCGTTGCTCGGTCGCTTTCAGAGTTCGCTCCGTTCACATCGCTAGGTATGCAGCTGGACTGGCTAGCAGATTTCTTTAGATCGAGGAGCGTCAGCCACGATATGGATGAGAGGCGTGCAGTCGTGGTTATGCGGGAGATGTTGCTGGAGCGGCGCCGCACAGGATTAGAGGCAGAGCGGTCAGAGATCACGGCAGAGTTGGCCGGGATTGACATGCAGGTGGCAGAGATAGAGAGACAGCTCGTCGATTTGCAGAGGCAGTTGTCCGATCTACAGAGGCGGCGAGGTGAGGTGGACGGGCGAGAGTCAGAGCGGTTAGGGCGACAGGCCGAGCTTGATGCTGGATGGTCAGAGGTACAAGCGGAGCGGGAGGTACTTCAGGCATTCAGCTCCCACCCAGTTGCATCGCTGTTGTCTAGACTTTCCTAGCTTGTATGTTACTTTGCCGTAGTTGTAGTGCTTAACGACGGCTAGTAAACGTTTGATGTATATGTACATATTTTCGATGGTCTCGGCTTATTGTATGTTATGTTCGGTTGCTCTCTTCTTTCTTCTCTCTTTTTTTTTTTGAATGTCTTGCTTGTTTCGGTTACTTGTGAATGCTCTCCCATTCCCGCTCGTAGAAAGTGACTTAGGAAGCATAGGTTGAGAATGAGTGCCAGCTGGGCAGAAGTTGAGGTAACAGCATGACTTTGTATTGATAGGACGCGGTACAAAACACCATTACATGACTAGTGTAGAACGCTACACAGATCAACAAAAAAATACAAGTCTGCAAGCAATGTCGCATGTACAAAAATGCTACGAGGGCGCGTTCTATGACGCGGGCTTATGTTGTCGCGACTACACATAATACTTCTTCAGGTAGCGGCCGTTGATGGGGGCCGAGACCTGACCGTCGTCGTGGTTGAGCAGGAGGTACGAGCCATTAGTGCGGGCTTCGTGCACCGTGAAAGGGCCCTCCCAGTTTGGCGTGAATTTAGGAGCTGACATGTTGGCCCGCACATGCTTGGCGGCTTGAAGAACAAGGTCGCCCTCGATAAACGAACGTGGCTTGACGGTCTTCCCATAAGCTTTCGTGAGCTGCTCATGATACTTCTTCATGCGGCGCAGGGCCGTGGCTCGTCGTTCGTCGAGGCCGTCAAGTGCCGCCAGCCGGGCTGCTTCATTTCCGAGACTGCTGCTTAGGGAAAGTCGAGCCGATGGTTCTGCGATCTCGGCAGGTACCACACACTCGTCCCCGTAGACGAGAGAGAAGGGCGTGGCCTTTGTCGCTGTGTGCATGGATGTTCTGTAGGCCCAGAGTGCCAGATTCAGTTGTTCGGACCACGACCGGTCGGCGTCATGCACCATTCGCGATAATACTCGTAGCAAAGTCTTGTTGGACGCTTCAGCTTGACCATTACCTTGCGGGTAATAGGGAGTTGATGTGGCATGGCTGATGTTGTACCTTTCCATGAGAGCTCGAACCTCTCGGTTAATGAATGGGGTGCCATTGTCAGATATAATACATCGAGGGATGCCGAAACGACAGATGACGTCGCGTAAGAAGTTGGAAACGGCACCTCCCGTGGCTCTCCGCAGAGGTACGGCTTCAACCCACTTCGTAAAGCGTTCAGTAGCAACCATGATCCATGAATGGCTTCTGGACGGCGGGTGGATGGGGCCGATGAGGTCGAGGGCCCAAGAATGAAATGGCCAAGGTGCTGAGATCATGTGCAAGTCGGATGCTGGCGAGTGTATCCTGTCGGCGTGCCGCTGGCAGGGTTGGCAGCGTCGGACATGCGAGATGGAGTCGGATTCCATAGTCGGCCAATAATACCCCAATCTTAGTAATTCTGCATACAGCTTCTGGGAGCCTTGATGTTCACCACAATCACCATTGTGTACTTCGTTAATGACTTTGACCACTTGGGCACCTTGCAAGCATCGCAGGGTGCGTCCCGAAAATCCCTTGCGAAATAACTCGCCTTCCGTCACAAAATACCTGACTGCCTTGCGCTTGATGGATCGTGCTGAGCCGCGGTCAGGTGGTAGAATCCCGTGGGATAGATACTGGATGAAAGGCTGGCGCCAGTCACCCTCGATGTCAATGACAAGAGCTTCGGCACCGTCGGGTGCATACAGGCACTCGGGACAATCCTTTTGTATATCCGAGGCGTCCTTGGCCATGGATGGCCAATATAATCCCATACGCTGGAGGCGACGATACAGAGGGGGACCGTCGAGGCCACAACACTTCTGGTGGCCGAGCTGTAATTTGTGTTTTGCCTCTTCCGGTGCCAAACATCTTGCTAGAGTGCCTCCGGGACACCGCCTGTATAAGACATCTCCCATCATTGAAAAGTCTGTAAGGGTGGAGGCATGAGCAAGAGATGGCGCTTTAAGTTTGTCGATGATAGGTTGCCTCCAATCGTCCGCAGTAACGTCCCTCGGGACTAGGTTCAGTGCTGTGCATGGTTCCATTCTCTTGACGATGGTTAGCATCCGTTGTTCACCATCGACCTCTATCTTTGACGCGATCGTGGCCAAGCAGTCCGCATGTCTGTTGTGGCACCTATTGTGATGTTCATACTGGACATGACCGAGTCTTCCTTCCAAGTGTTGCACCAAGGCACGATAAGGTGCCAAGGCTGGTTCTTTGACCGCGAACTCCCCGTCCGCCTGCTTCATGACCAGATTTGAATCTCCTTTCACACACAGCGCCTTAGCCCCCATACTGACGGCGATCATGAGGCCAATGACAAGTGCCTCGTATTCAGCTTCGTTGTTAGACACCGGGAATGCAAGTTTGAAGGATAATGAAGTGGTAACACCGTCTGGTGCCCGCAAGACTATGCCGGCACCCCCTTGCCGGAGGGGCGTGCCATTGGGGCCTTTGCTAGTGGCAGAGCCGTCGAATTCAAGCGTCCACAGTCCATCGATGTCGGTGATCAGGGCTGTCTCCTCCCCCGGCAGTTGATCCGATATCGGTTCACATTGTTGGCGTGGGAAGAAGGCCAGGAGGTCTGCGAGTGCTTGGCTCCGCAGAGCTGTAGGATTCTTGATAGATAAACCGAATTCGGCCAACAGCAGCAACCACCGTGTGAGTCGGCCAGACAGGGCGGGACGCGTAAGCATGTAACGGAGCGGGTCAGCCTTGGTGACGAGTGTGATCTGATGCGCCAGAAAGTAATGTCTGAACTTCTGTGAGGCGTACACCAAGGCTAGACAGTGTTTCTCGAGCTCGGAGTAGTTGGCTTCGGGCCCTCTGATCACTCTACTGAGGTAATAAACAGGACGCTCGACACCTTCGACTTCTTGGGCAAGCAAAGCCCCGATGGATCTGGGTGTGGAAGTCAGGTAGAGTAGGAGTGGGATGCCCCGTTGTGGTACGACCATGGTTTGCGGTGACATGAGGACCGCCTTAATCTGTTCAAATGCTTGCCGTTGGGGCGCGCCCCAATTCCACGGTGCGCTTTTACGCGTCAAGTGTTGAAATGGCGTAATGAGCTCGGCCAGTGCGGGTATGAAGCGTCGGAGGTAAGAGACCTTGCCGAGGAAGCTCTTCAGTTGCTTTGTGTTCTTGGGGGGGGGCATTTCTTGGATGGAGGCTGCTTTCGAGGGGTCAACGTCGATGCCCTGTCGACTGACCAAGAACCCGAGGAACTTGCCGGAGGAGACTCCGAAGGCACATTTCAATGGATTCATCCGCATGTTATACTGGCGGCAACGATCAAAGACCGCTTGAAGGTCGGTGAGGTGATCACTTTCCTTCCTGGATTTGATAATAAGATCGTCGACATAGTCTTCCACAGTATGGTGTATCATGTCATGGAATATTGCTGTCATAGCCCTTTGATACGTAGCACCCGCATTCTTGAGGCCGAAAGGCATAACTTTCCAACAAAAATTACCCATAGGAGTGCGGAAGGCTGTCTTGGCGCTGTCGTCGGGGTTCATGCGAATCTGATTATAACCTGCGAACCCATCCATGAAAGATAAAGTTTCATATCCGGCGGCGGCCTCCGTGAGCATGTCGATATTGGGTAGTGGAAACTCGTCCTTGGGGCACGCCCTATTCAAGTCCCGAAAGTCGATACAGACGCGGACTTGGCCATTCTTCTTTTGTACAGGGACGACATTAGCCAGCCAAATAGGGTGAGTGATAGGTTCGATGAAGCCTGCGCGCAGGAGGCGTTCAATCTCTTGCTTGATTTTCAATTCGAGCTCGGGGCGGAATGTCCGCGGGTGCTGTCGGCTAGGGATGGATCCGGTAGCAATGTTGAGATGGTGTGTGACTAAGGCAGGATCCAGTCCGGGCATCTCATTGTAGCTCCATGCTAAGACATCACGATACTCGTGTAGGAGGGAAACCAATTCCTCTCTTCGGCCGGGGGCGAGTTTTGTGCCAATGTAGGTGTGCCGCGGTTCTTCGCCCGGGTCGGCCAGGTTGATTTCTTCAATATCTTCAGCCTGAGGTCGAGGGCCATCCTCATAGCAAGGTGGTGCCGCGCCGGGGGTGAGGTCAGGATCTGGCTGGCAATGCTCGGCCGTGCGGCACCATTCAGTCTCTCCAAGGGGGTCGGGGTCGAGGGGGTCTGAGGAGGGACCGCCTGGAGCCCCTGCATACCGTCATAATTGATAGATGATCTTGCCGTCCTTGACGATACGTCGAAAGGCCGGCTCAGCCTTTTGCTTCTTGGACTTGGGGGAAGAAGGGGGGGAATTGGTCGTGGCAGCAGGCGGAAGCGGTGGGGTTGACCCATTATTCTTGTTACTTCTCCCGGTTTTGTCCTTGGGAAGCTTGTCCCCGCACAGCTCATCCCAGGTCGGCAGCCTGGTAGAATGTACATGAGTAGCATTCTCCCCATCCTCGGCGAAATTAGTGAAGAAGGAGGCCTCGGCGAAATAAGACTCGGCGCATTCAAAGGGGGCTTTGGTTGCAGGGATTGTCATTGCTACCTCATGTCCCGTAGAACCGGCTACCAGCTTCACACATTGATGGTATGTTGAGGGAACGGCCTTGTTGTCGTGGATCCATGGTCTCCCGAGCAGGAGGTGAAAGGCAGACTCGCTGTCTATTACGTGAAAAGTAGTGTCGCGACGGACAGTTCCGACCATGAGGTCGATGGTGATATGGCCGAGGGTCGACTGAGGACCCTGTCCAAAGCCGGTAATATTGACGGGGTCACGGATGATTTTCCTTAGGGGAATGCCGGCCTGTTGCAGGGTGATGAGGGGTATGATGTTGATCGAGGCGCCGCAATCAACCAAGGCACGACGGAAGCCCGTGCCATTAACAGTACACTCTAAAAACAGCGGCCGATTGTGATGCTCGATCGGCGGCGAGTCTTCATCCGAGAAGACTAAGGCTATAGAGGGGATGTGACGTAATTCAGCCTGGGCGGCGAAGCATTCGGAACCGAGGCCGGTGGTGACCTCGAGCAGGCAATTGGAAAGGTAAGTCCGGGCGGCGGGTGAAAACCCCATTTCATCAAAAAAACTTTTGATCTTCGTCATCTGTCGAAGGGGAGGCATCGACTGCTTAGCTGGAGGAGGCACGAGGGTCAGTGTGGGCTCTGCCGGGGCTTCGTGGATTACAGGCTCGACATGGTCAGTGACAGCCATAAGGGCCTGGTGCTCCCTACTGTTGCGATGCGGTGGGTAGGGATCTTTGCGCACATCGTTATTTTTTCGTAGCTGCAGGTCGCCCGACGCTACCTTCCTTGCAAAGATGGTTCGCAGTGCATTGCAATCTTTGAGCGGATGGCCAAGGGCTCGATGGAAAGGACAGTAGGTGGGCCTGGCCTTTTCTTCGTCTGTGATATTGGTCCGCATTGGTGGCAGTTGGAAATTTTTGTCATGCGCCACCCATTCGGCCAAGAGTTCCTTCACTGTATTCAGGTCACAGGGATAGTTAGGTGCGGGTCTTTGTTGCCTTCGCTTGTCGGAGCCTTGGTTCACATCTGGAAGCTGACGCTTGAAGCCTGCAATAGTTGTTGTTGTCGTTGCTACGTTGAGTGATAGGTGCATCTGCTGAGGCCAACAGCGTACTTTGCGGTCGAGGCTTCCATGACTTGACAGGACCAACTGTCTCGTAAGTTCGTCGGGCTGCCTCCTTGAGGTGTCCCCATGACCTTAACTGTAGGTTCTCGATATGCACTCGGTAGACGTCAATCATATTTTTGATGCATATGGGAACCAACGTTTCGTCTTTGCTGAAATCTGTGCACTCAAGGCACTTAAGATGAAAACGATGCACATACTTATTCAAGTCTTCCCCCTGGTTCTGGCGAATGCCAGCAATATCAACGATAGTCACGCGCTCGGTCTCGTAATGAAATTTGTCTAAGAACAGCTGGACCATGTCGCCCCAGGTGTGGACGGTCCCTGCGGGGATCTGGTGATACCAAGTGTAAGCCAAGCCCGTAAGGGACTTGTGGAATTCTCTCAACTTCAAGCTGCTTCCTGTACCATACTGCTCCAAGGAGCCTGCAAACCTTGTTAGATGTTCACGGGCGTTTCCCTCACGTCCGTTGAAGAGCACAAAGTTTGGTTGCTTGTACTTGATGGGGTAGGGTGCGATGGCGATATCATTAGCGTACGGGGCGTGTCCGGTTAGACGGGTTGAGGAGTCCGGCTCGGAATTCCTCGACAGGCGACGGACAAGGGCCTCCAAATCTGACTGAGTGACATAGTTGGAGGATGGTGCCTCATTGCCGGTCAAGGGGTGATGACCGCCTGGTGCGTCGCGAGCCCCCGAGCCCCCAGATGGCACGGCTTGATGAACGGGGACATGGGAGGGTTGGTATGGTGCAGGTGCTGGCAGGGGCAGTTGTGCAGGGGCAAGTGTGGGTTGGCGAGACATGCCCATCACTTGGCCGGGGGTTTAGTGTTGCTCAACTGGATAGGGATTAGGTTCCATCTCGATGGAGTCATGCGTTTCGGAGGAGCTTCTTGCCGGCGTCAGATGAGATGGTGTGACAGCGGGGGGAATCTGCTGCAAGACTGGCCCGAGATCCGTGTGTAGCTTGCGGGGCGGCACTGCAGAAGGAGATATGTCGGCTACCGGCAGCGACGGTGTTGCGAGCCCTACCGCCAAGGGTCTAGATGTCCAAGGCGGCGGTAGTCGCGACACTGGGGCCGGGGCGATGTCAAAAGCTGGCCCCAGTCCTGAAGGCTGGATTGATGGAGCGGCCTGCTGTGAGGACAGGGCTTGTATGGATTTTTGCATGTCCATAATGGCGGCTAGTAGAGTGGTCTGTGAATCTTGCAGAGTGGTGATGGTTGGAGTGAGTTGCTGGATGGCTGCATTTACGAGCACTTGTACGTCGGGGGTAGTGGTCGGCAGCTGGTCTCGGAGCCGCGTGGCGCTAGTCTCCTCCTGATCACCGAGGTGGTGTTCTTGCATGGCGGGGTTGGGTCCTTGGCTGGTCGCCCTAGTAGCTCTCCGTTGCACAGGCATAATGCCTAAGTCCGGAAGGTATGCAAACCGCAATACGATGCTCACCTCCCCAGCAGAGTCGCCAAAATGATGGTGCCGAAAATGGTTCGATGATACGTGGAGGTGCCACAAAGGATGCGGTCTGAGTTGGCTTCCAGGTAGGCAACGTGGGAGACAGCAAGGACGGCGCAAGGGCCGAGGACAAGGCTCCCCAGACAGGTCGTGAGGGCTGGCAGTGCTGCGCAGGCAGGGTGACGATGAACAGGACCGACAGTCTACAGTCCGTGATGAGGGTATGGCGTCCAGGGTCCGTAGACGGGAGTTCAAGTATATTTCTCTCACTAGAATTCCAGAGAGAATGTTTCTTTTAGAGAGAGAAAGTGAAAAGTCCAAATGAGAAAAAGATCCTTGAAAAAGCTCCAAAGTCCACTATTTATAGGCAAAAATGTGCATGTGTCATAAGTTGACATGTGTCGCCCCCTGGGAACGACACGTCACCAGGGGGCCAACGCACTGACCCTTCGTTGGACTGCCGGTTCCTAAGTTCGTGCTGCCCTGCCCTTGCAACATCTCTCTGCCTGTCTGAGGAGACTGATCATGCCGCGGTAGCATGGTCAGAGTAGCCCGTTGCCCCAGCCTCCAGTCCAAGCCCTTACTGAATCCCACAGGTCTGGCAGCGGTGGGGAAGACCCGACGCCCAGCTGCCAGGTGGACTAGGCAAGATGCCCTTCCGAAGACCTGCTCCCATCTCGGAGTGACCCGGGGGTCATAGTCCTTAGGGGTGCCGACGCGAGCCCCCAGTGCCAGAGCACGTAGGCCAGTCACGCAGGCACCCCGGCGGAGATAGTGTCCTGGCGGAGTAGCCTATCCCGTGAGCATATAACATGATTGCAGCGCATGGGGCGCGGTTGAGTGCGGGCGACGAGGGTCGCAGAGTGATCTCCGAGCGACAAGGGTCGTTGCGTGGATGGCGCGCGACCGTGAGCGACGGTTGTCATGGCGACAGAGCGGCCACAAGCGACGGTCGTCGTGACTACGAGCGACGGTCATCGCGACGACGGAGCACGGCCGAGAGCGACGGTCGTCGTGACTATGGCGGAGCGCGGCCGCGAGCGACGGTCGTCGTGACTACGAGCGACGGTCATCGCGACGACGGAGCACGACCGAGAGCGACGGTCGTCGTGACTATGGCGGAGCGCGGCCGCGAGCGACGGTTGTTGTGATTACGGAGCACGGTCAAAGGTGACGGCGTCGGTATTCAAGGCAGGTGGCCGACCCCCAAGAGTGGCCGACCCCTTGGGGTGGCCGACCCCCAAGGGAGGCCGACCCCTTGGGGTGGCCGAACCCAGAGGGAGGCCGAACCCTTGGGGTGGCCGACCCCCAAGGGTGGCCGACCCCCAAGGGAAGCCGACCCTTGGGGTGGCCGAACCCAGAGGGAGGCCGACCCTTGGGGTGGCCGAACCCAGAGGGAGGCCGACCCCCTTGGGGTGGCCGACCCCAGAGGGTGGCCGAACCCAGAGGGAGGCCGACCCCCTTGGGGTGGCCTACCCCAGAGGGTGGCCGACCCCCGAGGGTGGACGACCCCTTGGGGTGGCCGACCCCCAAGGGTGGAAGGCACGCCGAAGTCGCTTCACGAATGGTTCACGTGACTTGAGCATGCGTTGCTTTGACCGGCCCTCGAGTGTTGAAAAGTTGACCGCTGACTGGGTGATGTGTCGTGCAAAGTGGGTCCCTTAGCGGGTCCATGGGTGCGACCAGAATAGGGTATGAACACCATGTAGCTGCTTTATTACTCAAAACAATTTTTTTAACTCCCACAAAAGTAAATATGAGCTATTTCCGTCAAATTATCATTTCTACACAATATAGCAGGGGGCACCTTTCTCAAGAGTAAAAGAATCTACAACGTCGACCCCACACGGCATAATTACCCTGGTTTACTGCAGAAGAAGTACAATTTCCATAACCTAAATACAGGTCAAAAAAGAAAACAAACGGATTTTTCTAAATTCATAGAACCCTTCTACACACTGAACAGAAAGTCCCACATAACTAATATCTGGGGAAAGATAAAGCCAAGGTTACATATGACGAAAAAACTAAAAGGGTGCAGAGATAGATTGAAGATTGAAGGGCAGTTGACGAAGATGAATCGTTGATTTCAGAAGAATCAACGGCTAGTGGCATCCCATCACTGTTGAGACTGCATGAACGAGGATCGGAACCATCTTTGTTGATCATAATAGCTCTCAGGACTGCAGAAACTGTGTGAATATAACTTGATCGGTTCTTTGCGAGGAGCCATGTTAGCCCCATTAGCTCACAATCTCGGTTGTGCATTTTACTCGTTCTGTTTTCTGATTTAATTGTACTTCCAGTCTTCTCTGTGTTTAGCTGCATAACAGTGTACATAAATACTTCATGAGGAATATGATATGCTCAAACACCAGCAATTTCTCTGTTCAGTCGGTGCAGAAATTAGCAGTGACTACGCATCCAAGATACTTAAAGAAACAAGTCAAAGACTTAGCATATTTGTAAGAAATTGCAGTCGATATGCTCAAACACTAGCAATTTCTCTGTTCTGTCGGTACAGAAATTAGCAGTGACTACGCATCCAGGATACTTAAAGAAACAAGTCATAGACGAAGCATATTTGTAAGAAATTGCAGTTGAATGGGTTATGACAATGCACTGCAAATAAAGTATCACACTGTCTCTCCAACTAATAGAATGCTGCAAGCGGAATGCCCCTACATATGCGGGACACAATTCAACCATCATCACCCTTAGTTAAGCTAATGGTGATGCCCATACCTATGCTATTCTTCCATATTACTATCCCAAAAAGTGAATCCCAAACGGCAAGAACCACATTATCAAAATACCGGGGCCAAAAATCTTGTAAAGTTTGGACGAAGATATGCCACATCATTTAAGATTTCACTTTACAGGATGAAAATTTGAGAAGAGTGGAGTATTGCCTGCCAGTGGAAGGTTTTCTGTGTTCAGTGAATATACAGAAAAAAGGAGTAGGTTCATAACGAGCCCTCAGCATTGAAGCAACATTGGTTAATCAAGAAGAAAACAGGCTTAAGAGTAGAAAACTAGATTCAAAGCATTATAAGGGGGATACAATCCTGAACTGAACCAACATCACCCCTTAGCTATATTGAAGCAAGGCCTCGGAGAGCACCTTCTTTCTAAATGGAGCAATTGTTGAGGCATGTCAGATAAAGAGGTAGATGACTTCTTTTTTTGAAGGGGGATACAATCCTGAACTGAGCCAACATCACCCCTTAGCTATATTGAAGCAAGGCTCGAAGAGCACCTTCTTTCTAAATGGAGCAATTGTTGAGGCATGTTAGATAAGAGGTAGATGACTTCTTTTTTTGGTCCGGGTGTAGTAATATCTTGTATAGCTGTAATATACCTCTGGAAGTTAAATGCACCGAAAGCCCTTGCACTGTGACCTAAGTCTCAATTGGGTCCTTGAACTTCAGTTTTAGCAAATGAGTTCTCAAACTAAACTACTATACGAAATCCAGCCCGTTCATTTGCATCTGTCAAATTTAGAATTGTTAGTATCGACGTATGATTTGGTGCTCGAAAATTATCTTACCAGATAGGGGCATTTATGTCAAACTTGACCCAGGTGGTATAATGCAACGATAAAAAGGACAACTCCCAGACACCGAGAGGAAAATGACTTCAATTTTTGCTATGAGGGTTTAGAGTTAATGGCGCATTCAAAAACGGCCCAGTTAAAACTTGAACAGGCTGATCTGCGACGGTCAAATATAGTATTAAATAGTTCCCAGCCTCCAGTGCCATTGCACCTGCTAAATCAGGCCCCTATTCTAGTGGTCACAGATCATGCAGTGGTCGAGGACCACCAAGTACTTTCTTCCTAACGGGGATGTGGTAGATCAGATAGAGGGATGTTCTTTGATGTCAGTGTTGGGTCTTACCCTAAAACCTTGTTATTTTATTGAAGTTATTTCTGAATTCGACACTTTGGCATGTTGCATTTATCAGTCATAAACATTTTTTTCTTTTCTCTCTCCGTTACATGTTATATGATCTACGTGTACAAAAGATGTTTCTACATTGTACACTGAATGTATAAATCATCCGATACATGTCAAATACATTGTGTTCATAACCTTAATTGAATTTTGAGGTGTCATCTAGTGGATTAAAAAGTGCCTAATGATTCTAGACTCTATTGGACCTAGGAAAGGAAACCTTGAATGAAGCCCTTCCTAGCCTTTATTGTGACAAGATTAAGGAAGAGAGAAATTAGATGTTGTCACATAATTACGTTCTTTTTAGAACTACCTTTCTAGAAATATGACTTAGCGAAGGTAGAGTTTAGGGAGGCAATCAAGGAGTGCCTTCTAAAGTCCTGCAAGAACATAAGAGGAAAGATCTTAGAAGAAGCTCAATCCTTTATAGCCAAGTTCTGCTAGATCAGCCAAACAAATGGTGAGCTTCCATTCAATCTCATTTTTATACATTCTTCATATCTAATACCAAAGGAGACCATGAGGCGAGTATTCCTTATTTCTTTTAAACTGATACTTACTCGGATTTTCCGACAACCAGCATGTTTTGTGGTGTATATTGAGATATGTGTTGATATTTTCACATATGGTCTCTTATTGCTGTGTGTGTACATATAAACCGTAGCAATTGATTGTTAGTTGTATTTGATTTGATATGCTCAGAAAAGTGAAAGAAAAGTTTATGGGGAGTGACAAATGCCACCAGATGAACACATGGGAAGGTTAACAGCTACCAAATGTGCGGGATGCAAACAGAAGGACTGTATTTACTACAACCATTTGATTTGAGGGCTCGTTTGGTACAAACCAAAAAGCTCAGGCACCAATTTGAGACTTAGGTAGAAGTATAAGGGCTATTGGTATGTTCAAGTCTAATTTTCGAAGACATCAGTTTTGGCAAGAGCTTTTTTTGCTCCGCCAATAGCATTTCCAGACACAGGTTTTCTGTCAATCTCAAGTGCGAGTGGCAGACTCGACTATCCTAGAATAAATACAGCCTTGAAGATTGCGACTTTATTAGGTCCAGACTACACTACGTGCGCTGTGTGACTAAAAGCAAATATAACAGCTGCATAGGAGCGGGTTGAATTATTCACCACTTACCAGCTTCCACATACACCAATTACAATGAATACTAATTACTTCCTCCGTTTCCATTGTATTTCTAACATCTTGAAAAAACCAAGAATAGATTTTGATAGATGTCAACATTAATTTTTTCAGAAATCTTACTATACGTATTTGGATTTGGTTGGCATCTTCTATGCTTCCGATCCTCTAATCCCATTTTCTTGAATTCTTATAATTTTAAAATTGAATTAAATAGGTGTTAAACTTTCATTAGTCACAAAATAACTTCTAACCCATGAACTTTAACCATCCAGCATGGGATTTTAGCTAGTAGCGATCGGAGATTAAATAAGTATTGTTGGGGTAAGTCAAGATGTGGTAAAGTTAATGAATAAAGTTGCTATTTACACGTTATATACCGAGTTTAGGAAGTATCAAAAAGTCCAAAATTCTAAAACAAAATAAACAATAAGTTGACAACTTATCATGTAAAATAGTACATTGCATAAGGCAACGCGTGCTGGGCACTTGCTGCGGAGGAGCGTCTAGCATATGACTTAACTTTTACTATTATCACAACTTGTATGGTGGCCTGGTGGGTAGTGGGTACTAAAGCACGCAACGGAGAAAACTTTACCAAATGGAGACTTGTCGGACTCAGAACCAAACCCCAGTCTGCTGGCTTGCAGTTTAATTGCTCATCAATCAAGGCAAAGAAGGATTAAGAAACAAGGCAAAAGTAAGGGGAAACAAAGGCATAGAAATTAAAGGAATTACCAGATAGAGACTGTTCAAGCACTTGGAACACCCTCCGACGCCACCATAACCATTCACGCCTTTACTCGAGCAATCTCTTTCCAATTTCTTCACACTGGCATCACCAGCAAGCTTCCCTTTTGGAGAAACGGAAAATGCTTCTGGGCAGCTCAGTGGATGCAACCTTATCCCACAGTAGCAGTAAACGACGTCGCACGTCTCGTTCGGCGCTGCCAAATTAATCCCTTTGCTCTTCATCGCCCTCTGAAGGTTGTCCACGCAGGTCTCGGAGTCGTCGGGGAGGAGCGGGAGGTTGAAAGACGCCGTTTGGGGTGCTCTGCCAAGAGCAACGCCCGAGTAGGCGGCGTAGAGCCAGGCGGCTAAGACCGGGCAGCAGCGGCTGCGGTGGAGCTGAGGCGACTCGATTTTGCCTGCTCGGACCGCACACGCGGACTTGACGCTGGGGAAGAGCTCGTCCGGGAGTTCCAAAGGGCAGCCAGTGACGTCAGATTGTTCCGGGAATGCGGGAATGGTGGCCGACGGTGACGGGGATGGAAGGAAAGAGAGGATTGGGGCCGGGTCCGGGTCAGGTAGGACGGGTAGTGCGGGTATAACGGGCAGGAGAAACAAGAGGATGGCTTGTAAGCCCAGTAGTTGCGACATTTCGTTGGGAAGGATGAGAGGGAGAGGAGGACTTATAATTTGGGGAAGTGGGGTTATAATGAGTGAGAGGCACTGCTGTGCTGGCTTTATTGTTTTTTGTGGCCGTGTGTATTGGGTCGGGTGCGGGTCGAAAGAAAGTCGTTAAAAAAGGTGGCCACGTCATCAAACCAATATTGTACTCGTGCCAGCTCTTCAATCCTTTCCTAATTACAGAGGCTCATAATGCTTCCCATGCCATATAAAGTAAACTAATATGTGAAACTGATACGTGACAATATACTGTTAAATAGTGAACTCGTACATAAATTTAGAATTTCAAGTCAATATTTCTTCCTAAGCTGTTTTAGAAGAAATCTTAGCGAGGCTTATGATAGAGTGAACTGAGATTTTCTTGAAAACTGTCCTGTGTCCCAGGTGACTTTTTTCTAGCATTTCAACTTTTGAGTCGAGGCCTGTTGTAAAATTGTATCCTATTATACACTAAAGAGTTCTTCTTCCAAAATTTTCATCCCTGATTGTAGGCTTGGACTTAAGACAACGAGATCCTTTTGTCTCCTATTACTAGTTCATCGTGTGTGCTTGCTGAAGTCATGTATGCAAGCCTTACTAGGCAAAGCTCCCAGAAGGCATTCATATCCCGCAAATAGGGATGTCAAATGGGCCGGGTGGCCCGCAGGCCTACCTGACCCGGCCCTAAATAGGCCCGGGCTGGCCCGGCCCATGTGATGAATAGTACTGGCCTAATCCATAGGGCCTTGGTCCAGGGCTAGGGCCAGGCCTATGTTTTTTAAAATTATCCAGGCCAGGCCCGAAAAAATGGGTCAGCCCGAAACCGGCCTGTTTTTTCCTGCCTAGCCCAGCCCCGGCCCGCCTTTCAGCCCCATGTTGGCCCTGCCCCTTGTGGCTTAATAATATATATATATAGGGGGGGCTGATCCACACCCACCGGTGGAGAAATAACAATTTCTCCACCGAACCGCAGGTAAGAGCAGCGGTTGGGAAAAAAAGGGTGCCACGTGGCGCAAAAGGGACGAAAAAGACCAAAAATGACGAAAATACTATGAGAAATTCAAGAAAATATCACGAGAAAATGAAAAACTCGTGAGAAAATGGGCATTAATGGCCAACCGCAACTCCCACATGCGGTTGGCATTAATGCCCAACCGCAACTCCTACATGCGGTTAGCATTATTGCCTTCCGTGACCCCCACCCCCTTGCCCCCCACCCCGTGGCCCCCACCCTATGTCCTTTTCCCCCACCCGTGAATCCCCCTTCCCCCACCCGTGAACCCCCCCTTCCCCCACGTGTCATTACCACCCTACCCCCACCCCCACGTGTCATTCCCCCCTCCCCCTCCCTGCTGTTCACTCACGGTTCTTCTCTTCCTCTCTCACTTTTCTCTCTATAAAATCCCTCCTCCCCGAATCATTTCTTCCACTCTCCTCATTCTCCCTATCTCACCTACATACAAACAAAAAAAATTGACGCTAGAAGATCGGTGGATAACCGCTAGAAGATCGGTGAATTTTTCTTTAAATATATCAAGTTAAAACAAGTAAGTATTTTTTAATTTCTTCTTACCAATTAATTGTTTAAATTGTGTTACGCTTAAATTGTTTTTACAATAGTCTAAAATTCGTGTTTAGGGCATCAAAATTACGTTTTGACAAATCGGAGTATTACATTCGAAAGATGCCAAAATAGTAATTTTTTTGGGCGTCAAAAATAGAAATTTTCACGAATTTATAAAAAAATAGCTAGAGCTAGATTTTGCCAAAGTACAAAACAGAGACCCTAGTTATTTTCAAAAGATCTGTATCAGGTAAAAATTTCAGATTTTTCCAAAGACTGGAAAGGGGTTAACTGATACGCGCAACCTTGTAACTTTGCAGTGTAATTTAAAATATCAAGCCAGCGCGATTTCGCGCGAAACTTTTATGAGAACCCTAGGGTGTTGGGAAGTTCCATTCCCCAGGAATTCGGGCCATTCCGAAGCCGTTAGCTATTTTTTTGGCCGAACGGGCTCATAAGCGCTCGATCCGGACACCGATTCGCGATATTTAGGCGAAAAATCCGTAAAATACTTTTTAGATCAAGAATGAACTCAGGAAGCTTTAAAATATCTTTTTAAAGCACTTTTGATATTTTCTCATGCCAGGGGGCATTTTGGTAATTTGCCACCCCGCGAGGGGTGTTTTGGTAATTTTCCCGAAAAAGTTTTTCAGTCCACCTGAAAAGTTATTTTAAAGAGTGAATTCAGGAAGCTTAAAATCCCGTTTCAAAGCACTTTTCAGATTTTATGATGCCAGGGGGCATTTTGGTAATTCACATCCCCGATAGGGGTATTTTCGTAATTTTGCAGCGTTAAGTTTTTGAAATGACTTCTTAGTCGAGAAATGTAAGCAAAGCACCTGAAAGGTTGTTTTGAAGCTGATTTGGGGCGTTAGGGTGATAATGAACCCCCGGGGGCATTTTCGGTAATTTGCCTTTGCTAATTTTACATTATACAAAATTTCCAACAATTACGTTTAAATAAATTTTATTCTTCTTTTATTTAATTCTATGACTTGTTGAGAATGATATAATTTTTATTTTTTAGATTTCAGTATAAATATGGATGCAACTGGAGGAAATAATTTTTGTGAAGGTTCTGATCCACCTTACGTTGGTCAAGTTTTTCAAACACTGGACGAAGTTGAAGCATACTATAGAGCATATTCGAAAACGATAGGTTTCGGTATTAGAACTAAGACGACTAGAAAATGGGCGAATACAGATCAAATTTGTGCAAGACTATTTGAGTGTCATAGAGGAGCACCGCATGTACCCCCGGTCGTTCGGATCAGTGACGAAGGGACAACAAGACAAAGAAAACGGGACACATTTTCGGGTACCGGCTGCAAGGCCCATGTGTATGCAGTACACCGAAAAAATGAAAACCATTGGGTTGTGACAGGAGTGGAGTTGAGCCATAATCATCAGTTGATGACCCCTAGTAAGATTGGTCAAATTCATCAACACCGAGAAATAAGCGCGGCACACAGACAACTGATTTTTACAATGGCCGAGGCTAAAATTCCACCTTCTAAGATGATGGGGGTTTTCTCAAGCCAGGCTGGGGGGATTGACAAGTTGAGTTTCAACGAAGTTGACCTTCGAAATGAACTTCGTGCTCAGAGGAGAGAGTCTTTCGGTAAGAGTGATTCTCAAACTACACTTGATCTCTTCAGGTGCCTTCAGAGTGAGAATTCTGGATTTTTTTACAGTCTCCAACTGGATGAGGAGAACCGCATTAGTACTATATTTTGGGCGGACCCCCGTTCTAGAGCTGCTTACCAAAATTTTGGGGATGTTGTGACGTTTGACACCACATACCGCACCAATAAGTACTCTATGCCTTTTGCTCCGTTCACCGGGGTGAACCACCACTATCAGTCAATCTCGTTTGGCTTTGCCCTGCTTAGGGATGAGACGGAGGAGTCATTTACGTGGTTATTTGAAATGTGGCTTCAAGTAATGTATCATATTCCTCCAAAGACCATCATCACCGACCAAGATCTGGCAATGAAAAATGCAATCGCTAAGGTCCTTCCAGATACTCACCATGGCCTGTGCACATGGCACATAAGCAACAAATATCCCGAACGGCTTCATAATGTATATGCAAACCATCCGTCATTCAAGACTGACTTTAATACATGTGTGAAGAAATCGTTGACGGTAGACGTGTTCGAGGAGAGGTGGGCCACGTTAATGGATGACTACTATTTGCACAATCATGAATGGTTACAATCGTTGTATGAGATCAAGACACAGTGGGTCGGTGCCTACACCAAGAAGTTTTTTGCAGCCGGAATGACTACAACCTCGAGAAGCGAAGCTATGAATTCATTCTTTGATGGGTACGTAGGCCAGTCTTCAAGTATAGCGGAGTTCGTACAAGAGATGCAGAAAGCCGTTGACAGGCAATTGTACCGTGAGAGAGAAGCCGACGCGGCTACAGTTTGCAAAGAAAGAGCTATACTACTTTATTCACCTTTAGAGGCTCATGCGGCTCAAGTCTATACCAAGGAAATGTTTCGACAGTTTCAAGAGGAACTACTAAAGTCGAATCAATATGGCATGACAAAGTTGCACGAGTATTCCACCAGAGATATCAAGGTTTATGCTTTGACAAATGTGATGAATTTCGCCAATCCGTGCTCTTCGTCGGCTCCGAGGAATAGACGACATTTTACCGTAGCAGTTTGTAAGGACACCGGGTTGGTTAATTGCAACTGTCAACTGTTTGAGCATAAAGGTATACTTTGTCGACACGCGTTGAGGGTTTTGAGCGCCAAGAATGCTAATGAAATCCCTCCACAGTATATCTTGGAACGGTGGACGAAGGAAGCCAATAGAGTCCACGGTCACATTCCTTATGTGCCCAATGTTTCAGTTGATTTCGAGCAATCTGAGTCGCTGCGATATAATCACCTTTGTAACATCATGCACGGTTTATCAATGGATGCAGCGTCGACATTTGATGGGTACAGGTATCAAGTTGAAGCAGCCGCACGGGATAAGGCTAAGCATGCACAGTTTAGGATGGCATTACCAGAAACTGTGGACACTCCGACTACTCGGACGACTCCAGCCGGTAGATTCAATCGAGCCAAACAGCCAGTCATTGACGGCACTGACCTACAAGGTGAGGAGGACGACATTTTTGATCCAATTATTTCTCAAACAAAAGGGCGAAAACGAGCAATACGCATGAAGAATCCGATTGAAGAAGCAACGGGTCAAAAAAATTACGAAAGTGTGCGTTGTGTAATAAGATGACTGATCATGACAAGAGAAACTATTATAAAGTGTTAGGTATCGAACCTGGCAGTATGGTCGAGGAGGACGATGATGAGGAAGAGTGTTAGAGTTAATGTTTCAGTTGTATAAATTAAACTTTTATAATGTTTAAATTTGTGATTTGGTTTGTGGAATCTTTAATTTGTGATTTGGTTTGTGGATTATTGATATTTTTGGTAACTCCGTTTTCGGGCACACTTTAGGGCCCAATTGATAGCTTCCGAAAAAAGTTGTAATTTTTTTTGTCAATTTTTTTTCGCTCATTGCACCTCAGGCACGCTAGTTAGCCAATTTGTAAGAATTTCGGCGAAAAACGAGACACATTAATTTTTGGGTTTTCCTAGGAATGGCCTATTCGGGCACACTTTAGGCCCCAATTGATAGCTTCCGAAAAAAGTTGTAATTTTTTTTATCACGTTTTTTTCGCTCATTGCACCTCAGGCACGCTAGTTAGCCCATTTGTAAGAATTTCGGCGAAAAACGAGACACATTAATTTTTGGGTTTTCCTAGGAAGGGCCTATTCGGGCACACTTTAGGCCCCAATTGATAGTTTTCGAAAAAAGTTGTAATTTTTTTTTGTCACTCTTTTTTCGCTCATTGCACCTCAGGCACGCTAGTTAGCCCATTTGTAAGAATTTCGGCGAAAAACGAGACACATTATTTTTTGGATTTTTCTAGGAAGGGCCTATTCGGGCACACTTTAAGGCCCAATTGATAGCTTCCGAAAAAAGTTATAATTTTTTTGTCACTTTTTTTCTCTCATTGCACCTCATGCACGCTAGTTAACCCATTTCTATGAATTTCGGCGAAAAGCGAGACGCGTAATTTTTTCGAATGCGTCATATGAAAGGTATATTCGCGCACATTTTAGCGCCAAATTCATAGCATGCGAAAAATTATGTACATTTCTTTTTGGTACAGTTTTTTGTAACATCACAGCAGCTAGCCACACACGTCAGGATAATGGTAATGAACGCGTTTAGCTTCATATGGCTGCCACGTCACCTGGGATGCATCTAGTATCTCTAGTTCCCCCCGATAGAACTTTAGATGGTGGTGAGGGTCTACCCGTCTCCTCCTCCGGTTGGTGGTAGGCCCCCAGGCCCACACCCTAGGCCACGTCTCATCGGAATCTACCACCGGTTGTGGACGACCCATGGGTAGCCTCTTGTAAGACCAAACCTGTGAATGCAAACATTATATGGAATTAGTAATTAATCCCGAATATATTGACTAAGGATCCGACCAAGAAAATAAATGCTCATACCTGTAATAGAGTCAGGCAGGCGGCAATGGACTTGGCACCGTTTCTCGTAGCCTTATGCAGTGCTCGATATAGGTGCGCAAGGACAGCCGAACCCCACGAATACGAGTATACCTCCTCAAGATCCTCCAAGAACACCATATACTTCGGATGCACAGTGTTTTTCGAATGCGTCGGAAGTAATATAGCTCCAATAATATACAGAAGGAATGCCTTCGTATACGTCACGAAATCATGAGGAGTGTATTCATCCGGTAGCATGCCGTACTGCTCTCTCAGCCATTTAAGCTTGACGCCGTTTGTTGTAAGAGCTGCCCTTGGAATTCCCGGAAAATACTGCATAGCCATATTCGCTATGGATGCAGACGGCACGTTCAGAGTAACGGGTCTGCCGTGACATGGGATTCCAAGTATATATCCGACGTCCTCTAACGTAACAGTCATTTCACCAAACCGGAAGTGAAATGAGTTCGTCTCGCTCCTCCATCGTTCAACTAGAGCGGATATAAGGCAATCGTCGTGTCGAGACCATTTCCCGCAATCGGTGAACAGGGTTAAATTTTGACGGTGTAATAGCTGTATTTGTTCCTCGTTTAGTACCCACTCTTCAAGGTGCCTTGTGCTTTGAATTGTTTCCAAAACACCCCTATCGACACCGTCAAATACGTGCCTCGCGACGTGGTCATCGTCATCGTATAGGATTGATGTATCATGAGGTCCAGGGCTGAAATTCATACCTCTAAGAACAAAATATAATTATAAACCAACTTAGCGTCCATAATATTTACATTCCAAAACTATAACTGGATCTTTAACCTAGCTTACCAACACATTAGCAATAGTCATTATTTCAATGTATTAAAACAAATCCTCACTTCCCACCACTCCGAACGCTTAATTACGCTAGTTCCCACTGAATTTAGCGCCAACGTGGTTATATAGCAATATACCCCCCGATGGCCCCTACACCCCCAACACCTCAAAACCGCTTTAAAGTCAAGTTTTTAAATGGGTTACGTCAATTATATACCAAATATATCAGGAAAAATTTTAAAGGGGGAAAGTTACCAAAACACCCGCTACTTATGCAAAATACCCCTGGCAGTCATCGCTGGTGCGTCACAAGGTTCAGAACATCAGGAACAAAATAAGTTTTCGGGTGTCTCACACCCTTTCCTGAACTAAAAGTTATTTTAAGGTATGAATTTTAAGCTGGATCCTTCCTAGCAAAATAGCCCCCGATGAGCGGTAAATTACCGAAATGCCCCTGGGGGTTCACTATCACCCCAACGCCCCCGAACCAGCTTCAAAACAACATTTCAGGTGGTTTACTTACATTTCTGGACTAAAAAGTCGTTTGGAAAACTTGGCGCGGGAAAATTACCAAAACACCCCTCGCGGGGTGGCAAATTACCAAAATGCCCCTAGCATCAGGAAAAATATCAAAGGTGCCTTAAAATGCTATTTTACGCTTCCTGAGTTAATTCTTGATCTAAAAAGTATTTTACGGATCTTTCGCGCAAAAATCGCGAACCGGTGTCCGGATCGAGCCCTTAAAGGCCCGTTCGGCAAAAAAAATAGCTAACGGCTTCGGAATGGCTCGAATTCCTGGGGAATGGAACTTCCCAACATCCTAGGGTTCTCATAAAAGTTTTGCATGAAATCGCGCTAGCTTGGTATTTTAAATTAGACTGCGAAGTTACACGGTTCCCCATATCAGCTAGCCCCTTTACAGTCTTTGGAAAATCTGAAATTTTTACCTAATACAGATCTTTTGAAAATACCTAGGGTCTCTGTTTTGTACTTTGGCAAAATCACGCTCTAGCTATTTTTTATAAATTTGTGAAAAAACTGTCTAATTAAGTTTTCACCCCTAGCGCCAATTACGCCCCCGAAACGTAAAATTACCAAAACACCCCTCGCGGGGTGGCAAATTACCAAAATGCCCCTGGCATGAGAAAATATCAAAAGTGCTTTAAAAAGCTATTTTAAGCTTCCTGAGTTCATTCTTGATCTAAAAAGTATTTTACGGAGGTTTCGCCCAAAAATCCCGAACCGGTGTCCAGATCGAGCGCTTAAAGGGCCGTTCGGCCAAAAAAATAGGTAACGGCTTCGGAATGGCCCGAATTCCGGGGGAATGGAACTTCCCAACACCCTAGGGTTCTCATAAAAGTTTCGTGCGAAATCGCGCTGGCTTGATATTTTAAATTACACTGCAGAATAACAAGGTTCCCCGTATCAGTTAACCCCTTTCCAGTCTTTGGAAAAATCTGAAATTTTTACCTGAGACAGATCCTTTAAGAATAACTAGGGTCTATTTTTTGTACTTTGGCAAAATCTAGCTCTAGCTATTTTTTATAAATTCGTGAAAAACTATCTAATTAAGTTTTCACCTTTAGCGACAATTACGTTTCGTATTCACATTAAACACACATAGTGTTACACCCTAGGAATACACATAGTGTTGAAAATTATTTCCTCCAGTTGTGTTACAACGTTCAGTTACCAAAATACCCTCGCTGAGCGACAAATTATCGAAATGCCCCCGGGGATTCATTATCACCCCTACGCGCGCCAAATCAGCTTCAAAACAACATTTCAGTTTTGTAATTACATTTCTGGACTAAAAAGTCCGTCGAAAAACTTAGCACTGTAAAATTATCGAAATACCCCTCTCGGGGTGGCGAATTACCGAAATGCCCCTGGCATCGAAAAATATCAAAACTGCTTCGAAATGCTATTTTAGGCTCCCTGAATTCATTCTTGACCTAAAAAGTATTTTACGGAGGTTTCGCCCAAAAATCTCGAACCAGTGTCCGGATCAAGCGCTTAAAGGACCGTTCGGCCAAAAAAATAGGTAACGGATTCGGAATGGCCCGAATTCCTGGGGAATGGAACTTCCCAACATCCTAGGGTTCTCATAAAATTTTCGCGCGAAATCGCGCTAGCTTGATATTTTAAAATACACTGCAGAATTACAAGGTTCCCCGTATCAGTTAACCCCTTTCCAGTCTTTGACAAAATCTGAAATTTTTACCTGAAACAGATCCTTTAAGAATAACTAGGGTCTCTTTTTTGTATTTTGGCAAAATCTAGCTCTAGCTATTTTTTATAAATTCGTGAAAAACTGTCTATATTTGGCGCCCTAAAAAATCGCTATTTTGGAATCTATAAATGTAATACGCTGATTTGTATAAACCTAACATTGAATTATAAGGAAATTCAAAATACTTACTTGTTGTGACTTGATGTATTTAAAGAAAAATCTACCGATCTTCTAGCGGTTATCCACCGATCTTCTAGCGTAAAATTTTTTAGTTTGTATTGTTGTGGAGATTATGTAGGTGAGATATGAAGTACGAAGGAAGTTGGTAAAGATGATAGAGTGCAGAAGAAGGGTTCGGGGATTATAAAGAGAGAAAAGTGAGGAAGAGAGAAGAAAAAAGACAGAAAAAAGTGAGGAAGAGAGAAGAAAAAAGACAGAAAAAAAAACCCGTGATTGAGCGGTCAAAGGCTGCGGCAAAAAAAAATTTGGCAGAAGGACACCACGTGGGGGCATCATGGGGGGAGGGAAAGACGCCACGTGGCATCACAATAAGGAGGGGAAGGATAGCAGGTGGGGCATCACCGGGGGGACGCCACGTGGCAGGGCCATCGCCCCCAACCGCGGGTTGTTTATGCGGTTGGGCCACGTGGCAGGGCCATCGCCCCAACCGCGGTTGTATAAGCGGCTGGGCCACGTGGCAGGGGTGGGGGACGCCACGTGGCAGGGGCCATCGCCCCAACCGCGTATACAACCCGCTGTTGGGCCACGTGGCATGGGTGGGGGGACGCCACGTGGTAGGGGCCACGACCCAACCGCGTATACAACCCGCGGTTGGGCCACGTGGCAAGGGCCATGGGTTGGGCCACGTGGCAGGGGTGGGGGGACGCCACGTGGCAGGGGCATATTAATGCCAACCGCTGCTTCTTCATGCGGTTGGTGTCCTTTTTCTCCTTTTCGCCATTTTCTCACCATTTCCTCATGCCTTTTTTGCCATTAATGCAGCGTCCGTACGACTTTTTCCCAACCGCTGCTCTTACCTGCGGTTCGGTCGGAAAATTGTTATTTTCCCACCGGTGGGTGTGGATCAGCCCCCATATATATATATATATATATATATATATATATATATATATATATATATATATATATATATACGTTTGCTCAAATAAAGCAAGAATGGTAGTTTGGTCTGGTGGCACAAAAATGTGCTAACTGTTGGTGATACCTGGGTTCGAATCCCACCAAGAGAGAGTTTTTTCTCTTGTCAATTTTTAGAGAAGGGAAGTTTAACTCGCGATATAATCGTTTTTCTCTTGTCAATTTTTAGAGAAGGGAAGTTTAACTCGCGATATAATCGTTACATATCGCGATAAATTCGCCAATATAGCGATATTTACTATATATTCACGGATCTTATTAATACTTTCTAGTAATTGGTCGTTATAAATTCGAGAATGTTGCCAATTTAGAAGGCCTATCAAGACTATTAATTATTGCTATGTGAGACTTTGTAGTAAGTGAATTTTTTTTTAGATAACAAGAGAATCTGATGACCAAGGTACAGTTATCTCCCCTATTATTAGTCTCGAAGTAATTACGCCATAATGTTCCAGGTTAAGAGAAGTATATGCTTTTTTGGCTTATAATTGCACCAGAAAACTGTGAGCCTCCTCAGTAGTTATTAAGGCCCTGTACTTCACCTTCTGTTACAAATATACCAAATAAATAATGCATATGACCACAATGTTGTTTCTAATATACAAATCGAACTTTCTAATTAGTGATAAAACAGATTGTTAACTTTAATAATCTTGGGAGGTGAAATTTAAGTTTCATATTTCACTACTTGAGCTTCATCACTAAACTGTCGCGATAGGTCTTCTAAATTGTTGCTACAAGTATAAGTGACATTTGAATGGCTCTCTCTCTCTCTCTCTTATTGTCAAATGGCCCCAAAGACTCCCCAAATCTTTTACATAATAGAATCTGTGGAGGAGTTAACTAGAAGATCGAGAAGGCTTGTATAAATTGATAATTTGGCCAGAGTGTAGCATAAGAATCCAAAATACCCTTGAGGTTTCAACAATTTTGGAGGCTTCTTTTAGAGTAGATGGTGCAGGCATAAAAAATTAATATAAATGTCTTATGGAGGGTTTATTCGCAGGTAGAGGTGTCAATGGGCCGGGCTTGGGCCGGCCCAGCAGAGAAAACGGGCTGGGCCCGGGCTAAGGGAGTGAGAAAACGGGCCAGGCCGGGCCAGAGAAATGGGATATCTAGGCCCAGCCCAAGCCGTGGCCCTAGGCTCAATTTTTAGGGCCAGGCTTGGGCCGGGGCCCAACATTATTTTTTTCCCCAAAAAATTCTTATTATTTATTTTCTACTTTGCGGAGGAATTAAATTTAAATTGAATATAAATTTGTTCATAAGCCCTCTTCCTTTTATCCGGGCTTAGGACAGGCTGTTTGTGAAGTTACCTATTTTTAATATATATATATATATATATATATATATATATATGAGAAAAATATTTATTTTACTTGTAAATAGAGACAACTTATAGGCCTTCTAAATTGGAAATTTTGGTTGGTTTTCTCTTTTTAAAAAGGGCCAACACTTTAAAAACTAAGGCCCAAAATTGAAAAGAGCTCGGAGCTCTTTTCTAAACCAATTTTCACGCAGGGCTGAGGAAGGCTTTAATGAGGTCGAGGCTTCGAGCCTCACTAGCAATAGAATTGCGATTTTCTTTGATGGGTATAAAACCCACCTTCCAGTTGGACTTCATCTCTTTCATCAGCTTGGGGCTTGATCGGCCGCAACTCTAATGGACTCCACAGCCCACCGTGTCCGTCGCCTTCACCGGCCATCCCGTCCATCGCCTCCACCGAACATCGGCGGCTCCACCACTCCACCTCTGGTTATTATGACTTGCAATGCTTTACGACCCCTCTCTTTCTTCTCTCCATCTCCCCCCATCCTGAAAGCCCTAAATTAAATCCAATCGGAGAAAGCCATGGGTTTATAGCGCTGGTTTTTGACCAGCGAGAGAAAGAAAGAAGAATGGGCTTCAATTTTGACCGGAGAGAGTTTGGTTTTGTAGCACCGGTTGTGATGTCCGCTGACGGCGAACAACGATGGCCGATCTGGGTGCTGGTGGTGTGGCGATGAGATCGGTGGTGATGGGGCAAATCCGCAAGTGTGTGCAGCTTTGGTGGTAGTGTGGTTGTGCCGATCCGGTGGTGGTCCGCCGGTGGTCAATCTACACTTGTTTAAGATTAAAATGAGCTAATGTTGGTTTAATTATGTTTAATAATATTGGTTGTTAATCATTGTAATGTTGGAAAATTATGTTTAAGACATTGTAATATAGTTGCTTAATTACCTTTAATAATGTTTAATTATGTAAAAATGTATATTAAAAAAAACCCAAAAAGTTGTCCTGTCAAATGCTTGCTCTTTTCTATTTTTTGAAAAAATAAACTCTGTCAAACGGCCACCAGTTTTTTAAACTGGTAAAAAAATCAGAACTCTTCTTCTTTTTTTTTTTAGAAAAAAAAACTGAAAACTGACAGTGTTACCAAACAGTCCCTTTGTTATCCCTTTGTGCATTAATCAACGGCTTTGCTGCTCTATGGAGAAGAGTTGGATTCCCTCTCAGTTTATTCGGTTAAAAAGAACAAGAGAAATCCATAAGGTATAAGAAATGGGAAATGTGAAACTAATTATTCAAGACAAAGACAAAAACAAAAACAAAAACAAAAAATATTACTAACCTGTCCAAAGTGACATTAGCCCTAGCATAGCCCACAATGTTTACACAAGATTTGTCCTCTTTCCTTCCAGTGTTGTGTAGGGATAAAAAATAACATTCCTCCAATTTTCCAATCCATATATAAAGGAGGGAAGATTTTTTTTCTCTTCTATCGCTTGGTTGAGTCGTAAAAAAAAGGAAGGAAAAAGACGATTGTTATTAATTTTACTGTATTACCCTATTTTTTGGGAAAATAAGCAATATATACCATTAAAGAAGAAGGCATACAAGGATTCTTACAGATATAAACAAAGAGAAGGAGAACATAAAAACCCTACAACCTAACCAGAACAAACTAAGCCAGCAAGCTAACAACAAATGAGATGCATTGCTTCGAAGGATGCCAGTGCTAACGCTAAAGCAAGAACCCTATCTGTAGCCCTTCCGATATGCACTGAATGCAAAAATCTGTAGTTAGCTGTTATCCCTAGCACACTGTCATGACCCTGTACATTTTGTAGTCCCCCGCTTCTAATCTGATATGCATTGCTTCGAAGCTGACCAAGCAAGATTGAACGGGCAGTTAGTATCATGATATGTTGACAATGCAGTCTAACTAGCCACTTCAGAGACAAAGTAAGAGCAGTCTCCTCATCTATATGAAGAGCAGAATGAGTGGCTGAGTCAACATAAGTGCCAATAGGTACCCAGTGAAAGTTGAACAAAACCAAGCCTATACCGAATCTGAACTCATTATTTCGGTCGGAGATTGCCATGACACAAGTGATAGGAACAAGGCGAGTAAAGCAATCACATTGAGTCAGGTAATGAACCAGGAAAAGCGGAGGAATAAAGTGATTAGGATCAAAGATAGAAAGAGGAATGACATTGTTAATGCTAAAAGGTTTATGTAGCTTGCACATTCTATGTCGATAAGCCTTAGAAAAATGTATAGCTTAAAACATGGAATTCAATTTCCTAAGGATGAGGGGAAGACTGAATGGTCGGTCATGAAAAACAAACTCATTATGGCCAATCCAAATTTCTGAAGCAGAAGAGAAATACGGATAATGCACCATAAGGATGATAATTCCCTAAAGATAGGTAAGGATAACCAATCACAAAACCAACTTCGGCTTGAAATGGACCTTGAGTTGTGAGAGTTTGGATAGATCAAAGGATGTATCCAAATAGCTCTCGCACAAGGACAAGCCAAAAACAGATGTTCATGTGTTTCGAGATCGCTAGAACAAAACGGACATGAGTCTTAGGAGAGGCAATTTCTCTTTGGGAGTTCAGACCTAACAGGCAGACGAGTACGAAGAAATTGCCAAAGAAAGAATTTAATTTTTTTTTTTCGAGATAAGCAACTTCCAAAGACGTCCCAAAGTTTAGGAGAAACATGGTTAATTAAACTAAAAAAACTTTTGAGATTATTAAGAAGGAATTGATAAGTCGCCAAAACAGAGAAAGTGTTTAAACTGGATAAAGTCCAAAAGGCTTGATCTACAGAAAGTTGGGATGGAAATGAAATTTGAAAGATATAGGTCGCTAAGTCAATTGGAAAGATAGACAAAAGTTGACCCGTATCTCAGGTGTGAGTACGCGAATAGATAAGATCAGAGACACACCAGAACCGATTAGTACTATTACTGCATTATCCTATTAAATGCATTGACTTAGACAAGGGATTACTAAGAGGAAGACTCTTAGAACCAAATGGGTCCAAAAATGGAAGCGGTTAGGTTGTAAGAAAAAAGGTCCAAATCAATGAGTCGTTTACATAAATGAAGCAAAATAATTGTAGCGAATCACTCTGAAAATTTAGACCCGTGAAGGTCTAACTTGATATCGTAATCCTTTTTTAGGGTTGATTTTAACAAATAATGAAAGGAAAACAAAAAAAAATTAATTTGACTCTGAGTTGCACAATTTAAGCTTTTGGTCTACGAAATCGGAAATTCGGATTCAGGAACTAATTAAGTTATTCAGCAAAAAAGTGTTAGGCACCCGCTATACTTATTTGGTCTCTAAATTGCTTTCATGTGATTTTTCATGAATTATATCCCAAAACAAGTAATGGAAAGGCAAAGGTTAAATTAAACCTAATTTGGTTTGAATTTGACAAGGGGTCGAATAGCGGACGTACTCTACCGGACAAGTCGGGATCAAAACCATCGTAGTTTGACCAGACCCAACAAGAGGTAACTTACGTCTCGATCTTTGTTTTTCGACTTAACTCAACTTTTTCTAGTCGAAAAGACTTAAAACTCTATTCGATCACGCTTCTAGTTGTCTAGAGCTCGAAGTAAGATGAAATAGAAAACTCTTATTTTAATTTTATATTTTCATATTTTCTTACCGAGATCGGTTGCAGGGAGGGATCGGAAGACATCTAGTCGACTACGTGTATTACTTCTCATCAGATCATTCTACTTAAGTTATCCAAAATTTATTGAACATGACCGAAATTAGCTTAACATATGAGAATTGTTTTATCCTATTTTTCGAAGCTAACTTATCATTCAAACCATGACTTTAACTTTTATTGGTTATGTTAACATGATACTGTCGTCCCAAATTAATCCCGATGACTTTGATGGTATTCAACAATTTTACCTTTTGTAGGGAATTTCCATGGTTTCATTTGGAAAGCAGCTTTAGATATAGGGTAAAGGGTGCATTGTAGAGGTAAATGTCTGGCGGACGCTGGGGGCAGGCGGTGGCTGTGGCACTGGAAAGGTGATGGTGGTAGTGATGGTCTTAAAATAAAAATCAAAAATCAAAACCCAAAACTCCTGTATGAGAGTTTTCAAAAACAGTCTTATTTTAAAAATTAATTTTTAAAATCAAAAAAATAAAACGAAAACTGTGTGTCAACCACTTTTTTTTTTTGTAAGTTTATAAAACTGAAGAAAAAATTGAAAACGAAATCCCAACCAAAACAGACGCTTAGCCTGTTCATCCACTGTTTGTAAAATGTTTCCCGTATAGAAGAATCATTCCACCATTTGATAGAATGCCCCCGTCTTTTTTTCCTAGACGTCAACTTGTGAGAGAACACGTATAGGTCACAAGAAAAGACAGAGTGTGGGCGTTATACACAAGGAGGGGTCACATGTGGAACACACTACCAACAATTCTTGATCCCCTGTGCATGCTTTTCTTGGTTACACAAGCCACTCCGCTTTCACTTAAGGGGTGAAGAAACAAAACCAAGGCGGCTTCCTTATTCTTACCACCACCATTGCTGTGTTCCCTCGAGTTTCCGTCATGTCCATCAACATTGATCCTTTGGTCGTAGGGAGAGTCATTGGCTATGTCGTGGACCCTACGGCTACCATGTCAGTGTACTATGGTTCCAAGCACGTTACTAACGGGTGTGACATCAAGCTAGAGATGTCAAAGGGCCGGGCTTGGGCCGACCCAGCCCAAGCCCATCGGGCCTGCTGTGGGGCCGGGCCGGGGCCGGGCCAGTGGGGCTGCCAACCGGGCCGGGCCGGGCCGGGCCTGCCGAAGGCAAACCTAGGCCCAGTCCAGGCCCTGGCCCTAGGCCCAATATCTAGGGCCGGGCTTGGGCCGGGCCCGGGCCCTTTTTTTTTTTTTTCTTGTTATTCAATTTTAAATTTCATCTCTAGGCAATATTCACAATTTAACGAACCTGATCTTTATCCTTTTATTTCATTATAAGTAATATACATATATATGTATGTATGTATATACATATTTATTTGTTAGCCATTATATTTTTTATTATATGTTAAACATTTTCATACTCTTCTTGGTGAGCTTTATTAATAAAATCTTAACACATAACAATGCTGTTGGGGGGGGGGGGGGTAAAAGTGAAATTTTGGAAAAGGGGTGGAAGAAAGGGGGGGAAAAGCAAAAAATTCAAACAAGTGGTGGGGCCAAAACCGGGCCAGACCCGGGCCAAACCGGGCCAGAACCGGGCCGACTTCGGGCCGGGCCAAACCGGGCCGGGCTTTTTCGCAGAAACTGAAGGCCTGGTCCAGGCCCAGGCCCCAAGCCCAGGCCCCAAGCCCGCTTGTGCTGGGCCGCTACTGTTCATGGATGGGGCCGGGCCGGGCCAGCCCACGGGCCGCCCGGCCCGTTTGACAACTCTACATCAAGCCTGCCTTCCATTGCTGTCAGTCCCCCCCGCATCACTATCTATGGGGATCCCCACCGACTCTATACTTTGGTTTCTTTCTCTATCTTTTATTTTAATACGCGTGTGTGTTGTACGCATCTATTATTTGTAGTAATGCTTCTACCTTGAGCGTAGAAAAGACTTCCATACGTACAGAGTGTACAAGTAACAAATGACGCACAATATTTTGTATTTTCCATTGGACTTAGTTTGCCCTGTGTACTAAATAAATACAGCTGACTCTTATAGGTGATGACAGATCCTGATGCACCTAGCCCCAGCGAACCTTGCTTAAGAGAATTAGTGCATTGGTTAGTCCCCTAACTAGTTTTCTTAAGATCCCAGTTATGCTTATATGTTTTAGATCGCATTTCTTTTGTATATCTCAGGGTTGTCACAGATATACCAGGCCGAACGACGCCTGCTCAACGTAAGGAACTAATGAACTTTTTTGTTTGCATTTACCTGCAATTCCAAGAATTGCATGCTTTTTTTTTTTTTTACGCACATGAGCATGTTTTCGTTTCTGGTCAACAAAGACTAAATTATATGCATGCTTTAAGCATTATGCATGGTCTGGCACAAAAACCGCCCTTGTGTTAGAGCTTACACACACACACACACACTATTATTACAATTTGTGTTAACGCTGCTACATTGGTTGCACTCTATCATTTTTGCATGCCTAAAAGTGCTTGCATCTATTCTTTATCGTGCAACCCCGAAGATCTGTTATTTGTTGCGGATTTCAATTGTTGTATGCTTCAGTGAATTGACACTTTTATACGTTACTTAAAATTTTAGATTCCAAATATTCCAGCTATTGCAAGAGATATTATTGCTCCTAGTTCGTAGAAAACATGCTTATATTACTTATGAGGGACAGACAACTACAACCTTAGTTGTGAGAGCGGGCTAAAAACTCAAAGTTTGTTCATTGCGCAAAATTATTTCATAACTTTCAGTAGCTTTAAAAAATAGTATCCTGAAATTAAGTATAATACTGTCGCTATAAAAGAATCGTCATTAAAATTCTCTCCGAAAACGATATTCTAATTTTGGAATTTGTAAGTGAAATACTTGATATCTTACATGACATGAATATAAAATTTTGGTTTTACCAACGGTGTGCACATAAATAATTATCTTAGGAAACATCAAAATCGAAACATATAAAATGACACGGACAAGTTGTTTACATGCCTACATTCGACTTTAGGGATGGTATTGAACACACTTGATTTCAGGTATCTCATAGCTTAGTAATTAAAAAAAAACACCAATCAGCCGTAGCGACGAGCTATCAATGTATAAAATAAACAAGAATCTAATTTATAAGAACCGAAATAGGTCATTACATGAGAATATAAGAGGGTTTACGTGTGTTTATTCGACTTTATACCTGAGCTCAACATCATAGCAGTTTCTAAAATGCATTGTCAAATTGAGAAGAGGGAGGAACGGTGAGGCATTGATCCAAGACCGTCTCAACTACAATGGTTGAGGATTCCAAGAACAATGGAGGACAATAGGAGGGTAATTGAAAAACAATTTCCACATTAGGAGAAAGTTTGACTGATACCATTATGCACTATTTCACTGCAAACTCGAGGTGATCTAAGTGTTGTTGAAATGTATCGAGGAGCTATACGCCTTGAGCGGGCAACACCATCTCAATGGCAAGTTCAATCTGTAAGGTCCTCAAAATTGCGGTAGAAGTTCGGGTCCATTCTTTTAGTGACGCTGACTAGACTCTTTGACAACCTTCGAGCCTTCCTGAGGAGTCGGTCCAAGAGGAAATTTTGATGCTAAGCTAACAAGGGGGGGTCCACCCATGTGATGGGCTTGCTCAGGTAGCACAATTTGGTTATGTGAAATTACCTCTCTGCCCTTAATTAGGGTTAGTGTTTTTCTAGTCACGGAGTACCTGACACTATATGAAGGTACTCTGTGTATTGTTTTGCATGAGAGTGACGCTATATGAAGGTACTCTGTGTATTGTTTTGCATGAGAGTGATTCAAAGCGAGAACAACTGTGTATTATTGCTTAGATTTGTTGCAACCACTATTAGGTTGCCATATCTAATTATATTGAATTAGAGGGAGCAATATCTCTTCTTCAATTTTCAGATGAACTAATCGGAATGGACCCTCATCCTTTGCAAATAAGGTTGCAAACTCACTCTCAATAGTGCGCTCAACGAGCCAAGGAGATGACGGATGCATTGGCAACAAGAAAAAAAAGGACAGGAGGAAGAAGTTAAACCGTCTAATCAAATGAGTGAATTGGAATCCATAGATGGCAATATTGATATAAAAGGTGCATAAAAATATCGTATGAAGGCCCCAAACATGGTTTCAAAACTACTAAAAATCTCAATCTGAATGGGCAAATCTCAAACCAGTGTGCCAAGAAAGACATGAACCATGAAGCTGGTTTGATTTCAAGTAGCCAAAAGTCTCTGCAACCTTTTACAGCTTAGTCAAAACTTAAGATCCCTGCTTTTTATGGTATTGTTAATGCCGAGAAGTTGGAAAAGTGGAATTATAATTAGAAATATATTTTTCTATATCTGGGTCTGATGAATATCACAAAGTCATTTTTCTCGGTTGAATTGTCTAGTTATGCCTTACTTGGTGGAATTTGTTTATACAAAGAAGTGATGTTTCTTGAAAAACTGGACCAAATTTAAGACATTCGCATAGTTTTACGTGACTGGTACGAGGAAGAACGTTGGGTGTCACGACCCGAAACAACGGGTAGACCCGCGAGTTAGATTCGTGACCAGCCACAGACCTAATAGATTCCAACCGAAGGCTCTGCCGGACCTTACTCACTAAAAACTAACATATGCTGCAGCAGAAATTAAAACTTCTCCAAAACTCTAATTACATGTTCATGTTTTCATTTGAATACATCACTCATACTAAAACTTTTTCATAATTTCGATTGTCAACAACTAAAGATAAATCGACAATCTAAATATTTAGCGAGACATTCAATGCAGTGTCCGAAGTTCAGCACCAAATTGTCTCTTCCTATGCTCCTCACCATCACCTTACTTTCAACCTGAAATGATAAGTAAGAGATGAGCTTCCACGTGCTCAGTAAGTAACTAACGATTCAACCAGGTGGACCACAACATGCATAAAATAACTCACTTCATATTATAGCCACATTAAAAAGTCTAAAATCATAAAGTTGGTAATTATCTGGCAAAACGAATTAGAGCATATAAAACTAAAAACTGAAGTGTAAAATCATTAGCACAAAACTCACGACAACCAGTTCAATCCCAATTTTAGCTCAAATGATATGATGCGTCAGCGTACAAGCCCCAATGACTAGAGCCAAAAATCCCTACCCCTTCCTGGGATAAATATTATTGTGGACGCAAGGGCGAACCACGAGCAACAGCACTGCGCATCAACGTACAAGCCCGTTGACCAGAGCTTGAAATCCAATTTTTTCCCGTGGATATAGAGCACAGCAATCGAATAAACAAAAAGACCACATTTTCGTTCATCGTAAATGCAACCACTTTCGATAGCTTTCAACAAGTTCAATATTCACAAATACGACAAATGCCAAAAACATTTCAAATCCGAGTTTCATTGCATTTTCTAAGCAAACTATCGATTACATGCTGGTCCGGTTTTTAACGAGAAATAAACCATTAAAAACTTCGTTTGGCAAATCAAGTTAGAGCAATTGAACATAATTAAAAACGTCAAAGATGATAAACATCACTTTTTAACAGTAGATAAGCATATACATTTTATGTAAAAATACTAGTTCAATCAAGGGTCACTTACTTGAAACTACGCATTCCCTACATCAAAATCTCCGGAGCGACGATCATGCTGCTACATCCAGTTCAAAGAACCTTCAATGCCATTCTTTTCCTCTTTATATCCCTGACTCCACTATAACCCAAAGGGCATCATTAATGAAAATGCAGGATTTATGTTAGTTATTTTCTCAAGCAAATCAAACGCCGCATCCAATCGCCTGTTACACACCTGTCTAAAATCATGTCCAGTTCACCACATCATTCTCGGGCGTTTCATCACCGTTGCCGAACTTCCTTCATCCGATTTTAATAACCGACCTAGCAACCTTGTGCTAAATAGCACCCCAGTTAATCGCTAAAGCTCACGCTAACAATTCCCTTTTATATAATCTCATAGCCTATGCGCTTACATACATGCATCCATAACACTCACACAAACCACCCACTTCCTTCCGTTCAAAACACCAAAACACAACATACCGACGACTAGCTTCCACAACAAACCTACCATTACAAGTGCCGCCTTCCAACAACTCATAAACAGTCCACCACCACCACCATTCTTGCTATTTTGCTATACCCAAAACCAACTCTAAAGCACCCTCCACGTTACGCACCCAAACAAATCACAAGCTCACAAAAACCACCTAATTTATTCCATTTCATTTACCGCCAACACTGCTGCTAAACGACCACAAACACACACTCTTTACATCGTATCACACAAACATACCACAACACATAACCCCCCCCTCCCCCCCCCCCGCACAACAGACCCACCTGTGCCCACAACTTTTGTGCACACTCGCCTTTGTTACACACATAATTTTGCTGCACGAACACATACTCGTGTGGACAGACTTGCACTGCATGTCCGCACACAATCTACATCATGCACTCTCCTGCGCACACTTCTGCGCAAACTCCTATACACACACTACACAGCCACAATATTTACCACACAGCTACGCATTCATCGTCGACGTACCGTTACGAAATGAGACCATTGTTCATACCCTATTCTGGTCGCACCCCAAGACCCGCCAAGGGACCCACTTTGCACGACACATCACCCAGTCAGCGGTCAACTTTTCAACGCTCGAGGGCCGGTCAAAGCAACGCATGCTCAAGTCACGTGAACCATTCGTGAAGCGACTTCGGCGTGCCTTCCACCCCAAGGGGTCGGCCTCCCTCTAGGGTCGGCCTCCCCCAAGGGTCGGCCTCCCTTGGGGGTCGGCCACCCAAAGGGGGGTCGGCCACCCAAAGGGGTAGGGGGGTCGGCCTCCCTCTAGGGTCGGCCTCCCCCAAGGGGTCGGCCACCCTTGGGGGTCGGCCACCCTCAGGGGGTCGGCCTCCCTCTAGGCTCGGCCTCCCCCAAGCGTCGGCCTCCCTTGGGGGTCGGCCACCCCATGGGGGTCGGCCACCTGCCTTGAACACCGACGCCGTCACCTTTGACCCCACCCCATTGTCACGACGACCGTCGCTCGCGGCCGCACTCCGCCATAGTCGCGACAACCGTCGCTCTCGGCCGTGCCCCTTCGTCGCGATGACCGTCGCCCGTAGTCTCGATGACCGTCACTTGTGGCCGCTCTGTCGCCATGACAACCGTCGCTCACGGTCGCGCGCCATCCACGCAACGACCCTCGTCGCTCGGAGATCACTCTGCGACCCTCGTCGCCCGCACTCAACCGCGCCCCATGCGCTGCAATCATGTTATATGCCTACGGGATAGGCTACTCCTCCAGGACACTATCTCCGCCAGGGTGCCTGCGTGACTGGCCTACGTGCTCTGGCACTGGGGGCTCGCGTCGGCACCCCTAAGGACTATGACCCCCGGGTCACTCGGAGACGGGAGCAGGTCTTCGGAAGGGCATCTTGCCTAGTCCACCTGGCAGCTGGGCGTCGGGTCTTCCCCACCGCTGCCAGACCTGTGGGATTCAGTAAGGGCTTGGACTGGAGGCTGGGGCAACGGGCTACTCTGACCATGCTACCGCGGCATGATCAGTCTCCTCAGACAGGCAGAGAGATGTTGCAAGGGCAGGGCAGCACGAACTTAGGAACCGGCAGTCCAACGAAGGGTCAGTGCGTTGGCCCCCTGGTGACGTGTCGTTCCCAGGGGGCGACACATGTCAACTTATGACACATGCACATTTTTGCCTATAAATAGTGGACTTTGGAGCTTTTTCAAGGATCTTTTTCTCATTTGGACTTTTCACTTTCTCTCTCTAAAAGAAACATTCTCTCTGGAATTCTAGTGAGAGAAATATACTTGAACTCCCGTCTACGGACCCTGGACGCCATACCCTCATTACGGACTGTAGACTGTCGGTCCTGTTCATCGTCACCCTGCCTGCGCAGCACTGCCAGCCCTCACGACCTGTCTGGGGAGCCTTGTCCTCGGCCCTTGCGCCGTCCTTGCTGTCTCCCACGTTGCCTACCTGGAAGCCAACTCAGACCGCATCCTTTGTGGCACCTCCACGTATCATCGAACCATTTTCGGCACCATCATTTTGGCGACTCCGCTGGGGAGGTGAGCATCGTATTGCGGTTTGCATACCTTCCGGACTTAGGCATTATGCCTGTGCAACGGAGAGCTACTAGGGCAACCAGCCAAGGACCCAACCCCGCCATGCAAGAACACCACCTCGGTGATCAGGAAGAGACTAGCGCCACGCGGCTCCGAGACCAGCTGCCGACCACTACCCCCGACGTACAAGTGCTCGTAAATGCAGCCATCCAGCAACTCACTCCAACCATCACCACTCTGCAAGATTCACAGACCACTCTACTAGCCGCCATTATGGAGATGCAAAAATCCATACAAGCCCTGTCCTCACAGCAGGCCGCTCCATCAATCCAGCCTTCAGGACCGGGGCCAGCTTTTGACATCGCCCCGGCCCCAGTGTCGCGACTACCGCCGCCTTGGACATCTAGACCCTTGGCGGTAGGGCTCGCAACACCGTCGCTGCCGGTAGCCGACATATCTCCTTCTGCAGTGCCGCCCCGCAAGCTACACACGGATCTCGGGCCAGTCTTGCAGCAGATTCCCCCCGCTGTCACACCATCTCATCTGACGCCGGCAAGAAGCTCCTCCGAAACGCATGACTCCATCGAGATGGAACCTAATCCCTATCCAGTTGAGCAACACCAAACCCCCGGCCAAGTGATGGGCATGTCTCGCCAACCCACACTTGCCCCTGCACAGCTGCCCCTGCCAGCACCTGCACCATACCAACCCTCCCATGTCCCCGTTCATCAAGCCGTGCCATCTGGGGGCTCGGGGGCTCGCGACGCACCAGGCGGTCATCACCCCTTGACCGGCAATGAGGCACCATCCTCCAACTATGTCACTCAATCAGATTTGGAGGCCCTTGTCCGTCGCCTGTCGAGGAATTCCGAGCCGGACTCCTCAACCCGTCTAACCGGACACGCCCCGTACGCCAATGATATCGCCATCGCACCCTACCCCATCAAGTACAAGCAACCAAACTTTGTGCTCTTCAACGGACGTGAGGGAAACGCCCGTGAACATCTAACAAGGTTTGCAGGCTCCTTGGAGCAGTATGGTACAGGAAGCAGCTTGAAGTTGAGAGAATTCCACAAGTCCCTTACGGGCTTGGCTTACACTTGGTATCACCAGATCCCCGCAGGGACCGTCCACACCTGGGGCGACATGGTCCAGCTGTTCTTAGACAAATTTCATTACGAGACCGAGCGCGTGACTATCGTTGATATTGCTGGCATTCGCCAGAACCAGGGGGAAGACTTGAATAAATATGTGCATCGTTTTCATCTTAAGTGCCTTGAGTGCACAGATTTCAGCAAAGACGAAACGTTGGTTCCCATATGCATCAAAAATATGATTGACGTCTACCGAGTGCATATCGAGAACCTACAGTTAAGGTCATGGGGACACCTCAAGGAGGCAGCCCGACGAACTTACGAGACAGTTGGTCCTGTCAAGTCATGGAAGCCTCGACCGCAAAGTACGCTGTTGGCCTCAGCAGATGCACCTATCACTCAACGTAGCAACGACAACAACAACTATGCAGGCTTCAAGCGTCAGCTTCCAGATGTGAACCAAGGCTCCGACAAGCGAAGGCAACAAAGACCCGCACCTAACTATCCCTGTGACCTGAATACAGTGAAGGAACTCTTGGCCGAATGGGTGGCGCATGACAAAAATTTCCAACTGCCACCAATGCGGACCAATATCACAGACGAAGAAAAGGCCAGGCCCACCTACTGTCCTTTCCATCGAGCCCTTGGCCATCCGCTCAAAGATTGCAATGCACTGCGAACCATCTTTGCAAGGAAGGTAGCGTCGGGCGACCTGCAGCTACGGAAAAATAACGATGTGCGCAAAGATCCCTACCCACCGCATCGCAACAGTAGGGAGCACCAGGCCCTTATGGCTGTCACTGACCATGTCGAGCCTGTAATCCACGAAGCCCCGGCAGAGCCCACACTGACCCTCGTGCCTCCTCCAGCTAAGCAGTCGATGCCTCCCCTTCGACAGATGACGAAGATCAAAAGTTTTTTTGATGAAATGGGGTTTTCACCCGCCGCCCGGACTTACCTTTCCAATTGCCTGCTCGAGGTCACCACCGGCCTCGGTCCCGAATGCTTCGCCGCCCAGGCTGAATTACGTCACATCCCCTCTACGGCCTTAGTCTTCTCGGATGAAGACTCGCCGCCGGTCGAGCATCACAATCGGCCGCTGTTTTTAGAGTGTACTGTTAATGGCACGGGCTTCCGTCGTGCCTTGGTTGATTGCGGCGCCTCGATCAACATCATACCCCTCATCACCCTGCAACAGGCCGGCATTCCCCCAAGGAAAATCATCCGTGACCCCGTCAATATTACCGGCTTTGGACAGGGTCCTCAGTCGACCCTCGGCCATATCACCATCGACCTCATGGTCGGAACTGTCCGTCGCGACACTACTTTTCACGTAATAGACAGCGAGTCTGCCTTTCACCTCCTGCTCGGGAGACCATGGATCCACGACAACAAGGCCGTTCCCTCAACATACCATCAATGTGTGAAGCTGGTAGCCGGTTCTACGGGACATGAGGTAGCAATGACAATCCCTGCAACCAAAGCCCCCTTTGAATGCGCCGAGTCTTATTTCGCCGAGGCCTCCTTCTTCACTAATTTCGCCGAGGATGGGGAGAATGCTACTCATGTACATTCTACCAGGCTGCCGACCTGGGATGAGCTGTGCGGGGACAAGCTTCCCAAGGACAAAACCGGGAGAAGTAACAAGAATAATGGGTCAACCCCACCGCTTCCGCCTGCTGCCACGACCAATTCCCCCCTTCTTCCCCCAAGTCCAAGAAGCAAAAGGCTGAGCCGGCCTTTCGACGTATCGTCAAGGACGGCAAGATCATCTATCAATTATGACGGTATGCAGGGGCTCCAGGCGGTCCCTCCTCAGACCCCCTCGACCCCGACCCCCTTGGAGAGACTGAATGGTGCCGCACGGCCGAGCATTGCCAGCCAGATCCTGACCTCACCCCCGGCGCGGCACCACCTTGCTATGAGGATGGCCCTCGACCTCAGGCTGAAGATATTGAAGAAATCAACCTGGCCGACCCGGGCGAAGAACCGCGGCACACCTACATTGGCACAAAACTCGCCCCCGGCCGAAGAGAGGAATTGGTTTCCCTCCTGCACGAGTATCGTGATGTCTTAGCATGGAGCTACAATGAGATGCCCGGACTGGATCCTGCCTTAGTCACACACCATCTCAACATTGCTACCGGATCCATCCCTAGCCGACAGCACCCGCGGACATTCCGCCCCGAGCTCGAATTGAAAATCAAGCAAGAGATTGAACGCCTCCTGCGCGCAGGCTTCATCGAACCTATCACTCACCCTATTTGGCTGGCTAATGTCGTCCCTGTACAAAAGAAGAATGGCCAAGTCCGCGTCTGTATCGACTTTCGGGACTTGAATAGGGCGTGCCCCAAGGACGAGTTTCCACTACCCAATATCGACATGCTCACGGAGGCCGCCGCCGGATATGAAACTTTATCTTTCATGGATGGGTTCGCAGGTTATAATCAGATTCGCATGAACCCCGACGACAGCGCCAAGACAGCCTTCCGCACTCCTATGGGTAATTTTTGTTGGAAAGTTATGCCTTTCGGCCTCAAGAATGCGGGTGCTACGTATCAAAGGGCTATGACAGCAATATTCCATGACATGATACACCATACTGTGGAAGACTATGTCGACGATCTTATTATCAAATCCAGGAAGGAAAGTGATCACCTCACCGACCTTCAAGCGGTCTTTGATCGTTGCCGCCAGTATAACATGCGGATGAATCCATTGAAATGTGCCTTCGGAGTCTCCTCCGGCAAGTTCCTCGGGTTCTTGGTCAGTCGACAGGGCATCGACGTTGACCCCTCGAAAGCAGCCTCCATCCAAGAAATGCCCCCCCCAAGAACACAAAGCAACTGAAGAGCTTCCTCGGCAAGGTCTCTTACCTCCGACGCTTCATACCCGCACTGGCCGAGCTCATTACGCCATTTCAACACTTGACGCGTAAAAGCGCACCGTGGAATTGGGGCGCGCCCCAACGGCAAGCATTTGAACAGATTAAGGCGGTCCTCATGTCACCGCAAACCATGGTCGTACCACAACGGGGCATCCCACTCCTACTCTACCTGACTTCCACACCCAGATCCATCGGGGCTTTGCTTGCCCAAGAAGTCGAAGGTGTCGAGCGTCCTGTTTATTACCTCAGTAGAGTGATCAGAGGGCCCGAAGCCAACTACTCCGAGCTCGAGAAACACTGTCTAGCCTTGGTGTACGCCTCACAGAAGTTCAGACATTACTTTCTGGCGCATCAGATCACACTCGTCACCAAGGCTGACCCGCTCCGTTACATGCTTACGCGTCCCGCCCTGTCTGGCCGACTCACACGGTGGTTGCTGCTGTTGGCCGAATTCGGTTTATCTATCAAGAATCCTACAGCTCTGCGGAGCCAAGCACTCGCAGACCTCCTGGCCTTCTTCCCACGCCAACAATGTGAACCGATATCGGATCAACTGCCGGGGGAGGAGACAGCCCTGATCACCGACATCGATGGACTGTGGACGCTTGAATTCGACGGCTCTGCCACTAGCAAAGGCCCCAATGGCACGCCCCTCCGGCAAGGGGGTGCCGGCATAGTCTTGCGGGCACCAGACGGTGTTACCACTTCATTATCCTTCAAACTTGCATTCCCGGTGTCTAACAACGAAGCTGAATACGAGGCACTTGTCATTGGCCTCATGATCGCCGTCAGTATGGGGGCTAAGGCGCTGTGTGTGAAAGGAGATTCAAATCTGGTCATGAAGCAGGCGGACGGGGAGTTCGCGGTCAAAGAACCAGCCTTGGCACCTTATCGTGCCTTGGTGCAACACTTGGAAGGAAGACTCGGTCATGTCCAGTATGAACATCACAATAGGTGCCACAACAGACATGCGGACTGCTTGGCCACGATCGCGTCAAAGATAGAGGTCGATGGTGAACAACGGATGCTAACCATCGTCAAGAGAATGGAACCATGCACAGCACTGAACCTAGTCCCGAGGGACGTTACTGCGGACGATTGGAGGCAACCTATCATCGACAAACTTAAAGCGCCATCTCTTGCTCATGCCTCCACCCTTACAGACTTTTCAATGATGGGAGATGTCTTATACAGGCGGTGTCCCGGAGGCACTCTAGCAAGATGTTTGGCACCGGAAGAGGCAAAACACAAATTACAGCTCGGCCACCAGAAGTGTTGTGGCCTCGACGGTCCCCCTCTGTATCGTCGCCTCCAGCGTATGGGATTATATTGGCCATCCATGGCCAAGGACGCCTCGGATATACAAAAGGATTGTCCCGAGTGCTTGTATGCACCCGACGGTGCCGAAGCTCTTGTCATTGACATCGAGGGTGACTGGCGCCAGCCTTTCATCCAGTATCTATCCCACGGGATTCTACCACCTGACCGCGGCTCAGCACGATCCATCAAGCGCAAGGCAGTCAGGTATTTTGTGACGGAAGGCGAGTTATTTCGCAAGGGATTTTCGGGACGCACCCTGCGATGCTTGCAAGGTGCCCAAGTGGTCAAAGTCATTAACGAAGTACACAATGGTGATTGTGGTGAACATCAAGGCTCCCAGAAGCTGTATGCAGAATTACTAAGATTGGGGTATTATTGGCCGACTATGGAATCCGACTCCATCTCGCATGTCCGACGCTGCCAACCCTGCCAGCGGCACGCCGACAGGATACACTCGCCAGCATCCGACTTGCACATGATCTCAGCACCTTGGCCATTTCATTCTTGGGCCCTCGACCTCATCGGCCCCATCCACCCGCCGTCCAGAAGCCATTCATGGATCATGGTTGCTACTGAACGCTTTACGAAGTGGGTTGAAGCCGTACCTCTGCGGAGAGCCACGGGAGGTGCCGTTTCCAACTTCTTACGCGACGTCATCTGTCGTTTCGGCATCCCTCGATGTATTATATCTGACAATGGCACCCCATTCATTAACCGAGAGGTTCGAGCTCTCATGGAAAGGTACAACATCAGCCATGCCACATCAACTCCCTATTACCCGCAAGGTAATGGTCAAGCTGAAGCGTCCAACAAGACTTTGCTACGAGTATTATCGCGAATGGTGCATGACGCCGACCGGTCGTGGTCCGAACAACTGAATCTGGCACTCTGGGCCTACAGAACATCCATGCACACAGCGACAAAGGCCACGCCCTTCTCTCTCGTCTACGGGGACGAGTGTGTGGTACCTGCCGAGATCGCAGAACCATCGGCTCGACTTTCCCTAAGCAGCAGTCTCGGAGATGAAGCAGCCCGGCTGGCGGCACTTGACGGCCTCGACGAACGACGAGCCACGGCCCTGCGCCGCATGAAGAAGTATCATGAGCAGCTCACGAAAGCTTATGGGAAGACCGTCAAGCCACGTTCGTTTATCGAGGGCGACCTTGTTCTTCAAGCCGCCAAGCATGTGCGGGCCAACATGTCAGCTCCTAAATTCACGCCAAACTGGGAGGGCCCTTTCACGGTGCACGAAGCCCGCACTAATGGCTCGTACCTCCTGCTCAACCACGACGACGGTCAGGTCTCGGCCCCCATCAACGGCCGCTACCTGAAGAAGTATTATGTGTAGTCGCGACAACATAAGCCCGCGTCATAGAACGCGCCCTCGTAGCATTTTTGTACATGCGACATTGCTTGCAGACTTGTATTTTTTTGTTGATCTGTGTAGCGTTCTACACTAGTCATGTAATGGTGTTTTGTACCGCGTCCTATCAATACAAAGTCATGCTGTTACCTCAACTTCTGCCCAGCTGGCACTCATTCTCAACCTATGCTTCCTAAGTCACTTTCTACGAGCGGGAATGGGAGAGCATTCACAAGTAACCGAAACAAGCAAGACATTCAAAAAAAAGAGAGAAGAAAGAAGAGAGCAACCGAACATAACATACAATAAGCCGAGACCATCGAAAATATGTACATATACATCAAACGTTTACTAGCCGTCGTTAAGCACTACAACTACGGCAAAGTAACATACAAGCTAGGAAAGTCTAGACAACAGCGATGCAACTGGGTGGGAGCTGAATGCCTGAAGTACCTCCCGCTCCGCTTGTACCTCTGACCATCCAGCATCAAGCTCGGCCTGTCGCCCTAACCGCTCTGACTCTCGCCCGTCCACCTCACCTCGCCGCCTCTGTAGATCGGACAACTGCCTCTGCAAATCGACGAGCTGTCTCTCTATCTCTGCCACCTGCATGTCAATCCCGGCCAACTCTGCCGTGATCTCTGACCGCTCTGCCTCTAATCCTGTGCGGCGCCGCTCCAGCAACATCTCCCGCATAACCACGACTGCACGCCTCTCATCCATATCGTGGCTGACGCTCCTCGATCTAAAGAAATCTGCTAGCCAGTCCAGCTGCATACCTAGCGATGTGAACGGAGCGAACTCTGAAAGCGACCGAGCAACGAACTCTGCAGTCCAACCCGACGACGGCACACTGGCGAACGGCAGCAACCACTCCATAAACCCTGCAGACACCCACATCCGTAGTACTGGGTTCTCTACCACCACGCTCTCGAATGTCTGCGGGAACGCTGCCTTCACCAGTTCTAACCGGCGCACAGTCTCCGCTGGTAGCTGGAGGCCCCCCCAAGCTGCCACATCCACCTGACCGCTCGAGGATCCTCTACTCATCTCTCCGACTGTCGCGCCACTGCCGCCCGCTGCAGAAATCTCCGACATCCCACCCGCCCTCTGCGCCCCAATCGTGGCTGAGTGCATCGCCAGAAGAGTAGCTCCGACCTCAACCACGGACTCCGGCAATGTGTCATGCCGTCGCACCACCACAGCCTGAACCGGTGTCTCTCGCTCACGAATCGAGGCAGCAACAACAGACTCAGGCTCCGCCATTTCGCCACCATCACCTCCCACAACCTGCGTCTCCATGCCTGTCCACCAGTCCTCGTCAATGTCGAACATCACCGTATCGCTCCCCTCTCCGCCGTATAGTGCCCCCACCGTTTCCTCAGTAGCAGGCAATGGGCTCACCCTCCTCGGCACACTGGCCGTCAATAGCTCAACGGCCTCGGTCTCATCACTGTCAACTAATCTGCCGGCCTCGGCTGCCA
>JAVXUP010003923.1:0-48401 GCA_033070095.1 Escallonia herrerae | reverse complement strand
CGCTACATAATGTAGCGGACGGACTTAAAAAAACGCAAAAAAAAATCTGGACCGTCCACAGATCACGCGTGGACGGCCAGATCGCGCTAGCAACTTAACCCAGTTTGCTAGCGTTATCAACGGATCAGCTCCCATATATATATATATATATATATATATATATATATATATATATATATATATATATATATATATATATATATATCTGTGTGTCATTTCTTTTCAAAATTTTATATATGCGATATAGCCACTTTGCCGATCATGCGGTCTTATCAAAACAAAAATTATTCTATAATTTGATTATAGATGTAACGCCCCGAAATTTTCGGAGCATTATCCGATCATTCCATCAGATCCTCAACTGTCCAATTTATTCATTACCACTACAGCTACCCAGTAACATTCAGATCAGAGCACTACAATCCATCAATTGTCTTAACAGACCATTCCTATCACAAAATAATTGTAAGGTACTCAATTTATTAAATTACATAATGGTTCTCTAGCAAGGCTTAAATAAACAATTAATGGAAAACATAAACTATTCTGAAATTTAGGCTCAATCGTCCCGAAATCTTACTGAGGGTTATTTCCTACAGAAAGGAACAGAAAAGGGAGTGAGCTTTCGAGAGCTAGTAAGGTCGCTCAAAAATTCAATAAAGAGTACAAACGATTTTCTTTGGGAAAATTTTATATCAGAGACAAAATGGAGAAAAGTATTCTCAATTCAAAATTCAATAGATACACTTTCAATTACACTGAACCAATGCGGATAATATTGAACATGAGTATAATGCAAAGCCACAAAGGCAGTGCAGGGTAACACTTAGCAAAGCCACACAGGCAGTGCTCACTAACAATAAGGTTGCATATGCATATGAACACTAGCTAGACCCTTAGGGTACTAGCGTCTCCTGACAATAACAGACCATCCTTATATCACTCCCAATACAGAACATCCTTATAACTCCTCAATACACTAACTTATGTCAATATTTAGAATGCAATAACCGATAAATCAATGATACATTCGATGCATAATGAGAAATAAATATACAGCATCGAAAAGGAATTTTCAATAAACATGTAAGGCTCAAGCGGGATATTAATGGCAATCGAGGCAATGTCATCACAAATGTAAGTGAGTCCAATAAAAACGTTAATAACAAACCAGAAAGAATATTATGATATCAATAGATGAATAGGGTTTCAGAAGAAATCTCTTACCTCAATCCAAGCGCTGAAGCTAAAAAAAACGCTCTCGACCAAATCCCTCGAGATTAACCTAGGTTGGCAGAGTCATTTATCAGAACACTTATTCATACTACTACATTAAAATCTAAATTTAATTATCTATAGTGTACCCATTTCTCTAACCAGACATGATGAAACTCGGAGAGGTTTCTTGCACGACCAACTTACCCCAAAATTCGTCACACTCCCCGAGATTCAAAAATATCCCCCAAAAAAATGTTCTAATCGTTCATTAAACATTATTTATAGTTTAATGTAGCATATGGGATATATATATATATATATATATTGAATTAAAAATAATTTCCTTAAATACACTAAAAACCAATAAATTGCTATAATTGCTTCTAGCTGTAAATAAAGACTCATTATCTTTATAATAACTTCACAATATACAAGGATAATACAAAATTAAATTTGAAAATTAAGAGGTATCAAAACTATTTTAAAATTATCTGTTTATCTAACTCAAATACGATACGGATAATGGTACCAAATAAATTCCAAAAATTATGAAACTGAAACTAAGTCTTATTTATACTATAAAAAAGTTACTGGAATTTTTGAAAAAATTAAATAAAGATCTTAAGAACTCCAAATAAATTTTAGAAAAACGGAATTTACAAAAATATCAAACAATATCAGAAAATTATGAAAATTTGCCAGTAATTCTGTTATTTTTCTAAGATCCTTCCTGTAAAGTTTAAACAATTTTCAATAATTGCATAATGTCCAGAATCCACCTAACTCAATTGTGCATAAACCATATTTCCGTTAGCCTACTCTTTCCCAGCTGCAACTCTCTATTTCTTGAAGTTATATATATATATATATATATATATATATATATATATATATATATATATATATATATATATATATATATATATATATATATATATATAACTTCAAGAAAGAGAGTGGGCTAACGGAAACACCACTCACACACACTTGCCACAAACAAATACACATTACAGGCAGTGCGTGGGTTTCAGTTTCCACCTCATTCATTCTTCTCAATTTTCCACTCACATTATTTCCATCACCTACTCACCACACAACATTAGCATACACCATTACACTACTTGCACCTGCTTCACATGCCCACTGCCTCATGGCAGTGGGTCTCTTACTTCTTCTTTACACATGTACATAATATACCAATATAACTCTCTCACATCCATTTATTTTCACAACCACTCTTGCAAACCTATATATATATATATATATATATATATATATATATATATATATATATATATATGCATTGCGCTAATCACACATTACACTCACACAATTGCTCCTCACATCTTGCAAACCCATAAAAGATTCCCCATACCCAGCTGCCTTCCCTACCACACCCACTGCCTCACGGCAGTGGGTCTCTCCTTCCCTTTTTCTTTTAACTCACCCACATACCCATTTGTAGATGCACCAACACGACGCGTAGGTTCAACTACAGCAGCCCATGGCTACCCCCCCTTCTTCTCTCTCTCTCTCTACCTATCTAAAGCCCACATACACACAAAAATCCCACGCACCAAAACTACACGACTGGCATGTTCACCATGCACACGCTGCCTACCTTCTTGGCAGCCATCTCCACGCCCATACACACACACACACAAAGTACATAGCTACTGCCTTTCCCTTTTTCATTTCACAGTCACACCCTTTTGCTACACACACTACCTTCTTCACAAACATACACACAGGAGCTGCCTTGGCAGCTTCGTTCCCTCATCATTTCATCATAGCTTTACACACCCTCACAAAGCACCAAAAAATGCCACTATGGCAGCCCATGGCTGCCCAGTCACCTCCGTCGCTCACGACAGCCATGGCTGCTACTTCCTTCCATCGATCTCTCTGCCATGATAGCCCAAGGTTGTCACCTGTACATCCAACCCCTTACCGCCCCCTTGAAAACCCACAAATCAATTTACAAACATCCATGATTTCACGCTATGTAGATAAATACTTTATACAATTGTTTCTTTTAACCTATATATATATATATATATATATATATATATAGGTTAAAAGAAACCCTAATTAGAAAAATAAAAAAACACCCATTAAAATCCTTTTGTCGCTAAACTTCTAACCCCCCCAATCTTATTATTGCGAAAATGATCTAATCATAAAATATTCACAATACATGTAGGAAAAATTATAAATAGGTTGCTACGCCATCCCGTTGGACCAAATGTCGCTAAAACCCTTCTCCTCCACTATGTGGCTAAAATTTCTTAAACAGATTTATTACCTCGAAAATTTGTCCTATGATAAATCTTTATGATAATTCATGCGTTAAGAAAATTTATCAACCAATTATTATGATACCTCATTTGACAAAAATTGTCGCTAATAAGCACATTGCTAAAACGTCGCTCATAATTACGCCGCTACTGAAATTTTAAATTGTCACTAAAAGGAAATATTTCAAATGCTAAAATTTAAATTTTGTTGCTATTTATACCTATTTAATTTATTAAGAGTATTTTAAGATTTTGGGGTATTACAATAGAACTTATATGTTATATGAACAATGTTTGTAATGATTATGTTAACCGTAAATATCTACATTTATTAAAGGGAAAATTGCAAAAAATTTCCTCGTGGTTTGAGCCATTTACAAAAAATACTCCTGTAGTTACAAAAGTTGCAAAGATGCACATGTGGTCGTAAAAGTGTTGCAACCAACGGTTTTCGTAACGAAATAAAAATATTATCCAAAATACCCCTGCCAACAAAAGTCTCCAGCAGAGACCACCCCAGCCACCGCTGCCACTCCAGCCAGCCATTCATGGACACAAGCCCAAGCCCTCTCTCTCTCTCTCTCTCTCTCACAGCCACGCAAGCCGCCCCTACTACCATCACCCATCCATGCCTGTTGTGTCCACAAGCTGAAGCAGTTCTCTCTCGTCACCACCACAACTCCGCCTAATCGAAACCCGTCACCGCCACTGCCTCCATCACCCCACCCCGTCACCACCTGCCTCATCGAAACCCGTCGCCGCCACTGCATCATCAAATCCCATCACTGCAACACCCCCCACCCAATCTCGTTGTCGCCATTACCACCCAATGCCGCAGCAGCCATCACTGCCTAGTCCCATCGCGGTCATCTGCATACCACCACTACACCACGACCAAACACCACATACCCACGTCAACAACAATCAAGGGTTTCAATTCAAACCCTAATCGCACATACTTAGATCTAGGGTTTCAATCGCAAGGTGCGATTGAAACCCTAGATCTAAGTTTGTGCAATTCGGGCAAATTAGCAACATCAAAGTTTGTGAAACCCTAGATCTAAGCTCATATCTGATTTACATCGACGGCGCATGGTGACGGGGCTGCGGCAGGATAGACGCACAAGGTTGGGTGGTGGCAGAAATGAGGGGTGGTGGTGGATGGGGCTTGGTAAGAGCGGTTAGGGTTTTGGCTTAAAGGGCTGATGGCAGCAGGCGACTGGGTGGAGCAGGAGGTCGCGACAGTTAGGGTTTAGGTGATTAGAGTAGGAAAGAAAATTAGGATTTGGGAAGAGAAGAAGAAATAGATGACAACTTTGTCATTTTGTTGAATTAATCTCTACGAAATGCACTGTTGCCATTAGTTTGAACGATTTTTTTGACGGTCACAACACTTTTACGACCGCAGGTGTATCTTTGCAACTTTGTAACTACAGGGGTCTTTTTGCAAATGGCTCAAACCACGAGGGTGTTTTTTGTAATTTTTCCTTTATTAAATTGTAATAAACTTAAATTAGTTGCATGTAACATAATTTTTTTTCTTCTAAATCTCATATGATATTTTTGTTTTGTAGACACGTGTTTTGTTTTTTTCGTATGAGAGAGTTAGTTTTAAGGACATGATAATCAAAATTAAATCCATATAAATTAGAATATTTAGAGTTTTAAAATTAGTTTTCAAATTATATAAGGTTCCCTAATATAGCCCTCATGTAGTTCCTACAAAATTAAATAAACTCAAAAATAGAAATCACTTCCAAAATAATATTTGCATACCTTTAAATACACTACCATGTATAACATTAAATCATTTTCAACTATCAGATTTACGAATAAGCTTTATAATTGTTGTAATTTTAATTAACAATAAGTATACAGTTGTGCTCCCATCCAAAAAATACTGTCAATTTTTTTATTTTACCAAAAGGATTCTAAAAGCTATACATTATATTGATAAATCTTTATACCAATTACGGTAAATATATACTAAAATAAAATAAATATGAATCAATTGTTACATCATTTTATTCCTTTAATCTCAAATGTAACGTACATCATTATTTTTCTCGTCTTAATTTAATATGTTATTTTTTTTTTAGATATATGAATTTTTCAATCATATTATAGAGTAGTTTTAAGGATACAATAGTAAAAATTAAGTCCGAATAAGTTAGTTCATTAATAAGTTAGAGTTTTAGAATATTTAGAATTAGTTTTTCAAGTATATAAAGCTTATTGATATGGAAATCAATTTATCAAGAAATAAGGATCTCATCCAAGATAATATTTGAGACCTCTAGATACACGCATAATGCTTATAATTTTATTTCACTTTAAAAATATAATGTGATCACATACCATATTTTTGCGTCTTAAAAAGATTTTAAATGTTCTTAAATACAATAATTAAGAACTATTTGATTTAATTGTACCTTTTTTTCTAGTCTATATGTGAGTTCTTTTTAAAGTCCCATATATACTTATATAGTCAGTTCGTTATCCGTGCAGTCTTTTCAAAGTAACAAATTATTCAATAATTTAATTATTGATTTATATAATATAAATAATGTTTTGTAATGATTATGTAATGTGTAAATACATATTGAATTATAATAAACTTAAATTAACTTTAACATTATTTTTTGCCTTTTAAATCTCATATGATATTTTTATTTTCTAGATACATGATTTTTTTTATCTTCGTATGAGAGAGTTAGTTTTAAGAACAAGATAATCAAAATCAAATATTTTAGTATATCAAGAATTAGTTTTAAGAACACGTAATCAAAATCAAATATTTTCTAGATACATGATTTTTTTATCTTCGTATGAGAGAGTTAGTTTAAGAATTAGTTTTTAGATTATATAAGGCTTCCTCACATAGCACTCGTATAATTCCTGCAAAATTAAAGAAACTTAAAAATAGAAATGACATCCAAAATAATATTTGCATACCTTTAGATACACTGACATAATTAGTATATCATTTTCAATTGTTAGATTTTTGAATAAGCTTTATCAACATTGCAATTTTAATTAGTAATAAGGATACAATCATTTGTTGGTTGCGTGGTTTCACCCAAAAAATAATATCAGTTTTTATCCTCCCAAAAGGATTCTAAAAGCTATATACTGCATTGATAAATCTTTACATCGATTAGAGTAATGTAACATCATTTTTTTCTCTTCTAAATCAAACATGTTATTTTTGTTTGTTAGATATATGAATTTTTATTATTATATCAGAGTGTGGTTTCAGGGATGCAATAGTTAAAATTAAGTCCTAATAAGTTAGTTCCTTAATTAGTTAGAGTTTGAGAATATTTAAAATTAGTTTTTCAATTCTATAAAGCTGATTGATATGAAAATTAGCTTATCAAGAACTAAGGATCGCATCCAAATAATATTTATACTGATCGTAATCTTTATACTGATCGTAAGGGCCCTATGTAAAAATAAATTGGTTAATTGTTAATTTTGTAGAATTACATGGATATGTTTTTTGCATCTTAAAGTTTTCAAATGTTCTTATTTATAGTAATTAAGAATTATTGATTTAAATATATTTTTTTTCTAATACATATGTGATTTTTTTTCAAAACTCATACATGCGATATAGCCACTTTGTTGCGGTCTTATGAAAGCAAAAAAATATCCTATAATTTGTTATTGATCTTATATTTTACATAGATAATTTTTGCAATGACTATGTTATATATATATATATATATATATATATATATATATATATGGTAAATTACAATAAACTTAAATTAACTATAACATATTTTTTTTCTTCTAAATCTCAAATGTTATTTTTGTTTTGTTGGATACGTGATTTTTTTTATCTTGGTATCAGATAGTTAATTTAAAGGACATGATAATCAAAATTAAGCCATATCAATTAGTATATTTAGAGTTTTACACTTAGTTTTCTAATTGCATAAGGCTCCCTAATATAGCCATCATATAGTTACTACAAAATTAAATAAACTTAAAAATTAGGATCACGTCCAAAATAATTTTTGAATACCTTTAGATACACAAACATGTTTAGTATATAACATTTAATCATTTTCAACTATCAGGGTTATCAAATAAGTTTTTTGAATATTGCAATTTTAATTAACAACAATTCTGCATTTTTTTGAATGTTGTGTGCTCCCACCCAAAAAACACCGTCAATTTTTTTTTTATTTTATCCAAAGAATTATAAAAGCTATATAATATGTTAATAAATCTTTACAACTATTATGGTAAGCATATATTAAAATAATATAAATATGAATCAATTGTTATATTATTTTTATTGTTTTAATCTCAATTGTATCATTCTTTTTCTAAAAAATTAGCAAATGACCCTCTGTACTATACCTGGTGTCTAATTTCCTCCCCTCTACTTAAAATTTCACCACTAAACCCCCCCCCCCCCCCCACTTACGAAAATTGGACACATTTGATAGAGCCGTTATGAATAGCATGAAATGACTAGAATACCCTTAGTTTCTTACCTTATTTAAGTTTTTTACCACTCCCTCATCTCCTTCGTCTCCCCTCTCTCACTTATACCCGAACACACAGTGAACACACACGGAAGTGCACCCACCCACCCACAAACCCACACACAAACACATGTTACTCTCACATACATCCCTGTTACTCCACGCACACACACAACACAGATACAGTCAACACACAAGCACACACACTTAAATACACACATACCCACCACGGTTTCTCTTCCCCGTCAAATTAACACACACCCACAAACTCATACACGGCGCTCCCACGCACAAACAGACTCATACACCACCACAGACCCACACCACTACACACCTAGCACACACACACACAAACACCCACTGCAAACCCAACACACACACAGAAACACATGACACGGACACACTACTCACCAAACACCCCCCCCCACACACGATAAACACATACCCACACACACACTGCAAGCACACATAGATGCAGCCATGTGCAAATTTAGGAAGGGATCAAACATGAGAGGGGGTTGGTGGATAGATCGAGCGATTGCAGGCTGTGACAATAATGCAGGTCGCCGGGAATTGAGCAATCGAGGGAATTGGAATTAGGGTTAGGGTTTGGGAACTGAAACCATGTGATCTCTGTGCGAGGGAATTGGAATGGGCTTCTGAATATATGTGGGGGTGGCGGGTTGGGGGGAGGGGTTGCATTCTCACGGTGGGAGTGAAAAGAGGTAGAAGAATGGCAAATTTTTAAAAGAACCGCTAGAAATGGGCAGCCTATGTGCGTGTATACTGGGTGTGTGTATTTTTGTGTGATTGAATGAGTGGGTGCGTGTGCATTGTGTGCATGAAGCTGTCGAAGCAGCTGTGAGTGCGTGCATTTATGAGTTTGTGTGCTCATGTGTGTGTGCGCGTGGTGTGTTTTGGGTGTGTGTGAGTTGTGTGTTTGCTGCATGTGTGTGTCAGTGCTTCATGGGTGTGTGTGCTGAGTGTATTGTGTGCTTGAGTGTGTGTGAATCAATGTGCGTACGGTGTGTACAGTGCATGTATGTGGGCTGCCATGAGGTGATGTGTGTTAGTGTGTGCGTATGGTGTGAAATGGGTATCCAGGTGTGTGTTTTGTGTGTGAGTAATGCTGTGTATGGTGTGGGATTTTGTGAGTGAATGTGCATGAGTGCTGCATGTGTGTGTGGGTTTTGGACAAAACAAAAAGAAGCTGCAATGGCTTCCCTGAAATTGCAGTGTGTGGTGTGGGAACTCTGTGTGTATTTATGGGTGAAGTGGGCTTATGAAGAAGGGATGAGAGAAGGTGGAAGTGGTGGCTGTGTGTTGTGTATATTTGAGTTGGGGAATGCATGAGAACGATGGAACAAAAGAGTGAGGGAGATGGAGAGCCCACTGCCTCACGAGGTGCTCACTGTGCAGCTATGCATATGGACTGAGTGTGTGCTGGGTTGGGTACAGAAATTGAGAGAAGGGTAGTAGGAGAAGTGGGTTTTGGATACATAGTTAGAGGATATTTGGGATTAGCGTTAGGTTCGACACGTATATAAGCTAGCACATAGTTATTGTTAGCACGTAAAACTTTACAGTATAATACGTTAGACTATATTAGAATTTCTGGCAAAATTTTATAATTTTTTGAAATTGTATGTATTTTTAATATTTTCTGTAATTTCAGATTCGTAAAATTCTTTTGGAACCTTTAAACCCTGAAAATATTCTGGAAAAAAATAAGAGTAATGTCTTTATAGTATAGATAAGACTTAGTTTGAATTTGATGATTGGGGTAAATGCACTTTGACCCCCTCTACTTTAGGGCGGTCACAATAGGCCCCCTCTTCTAAAAAAGTTGAACTAAACCTCCATACACTCATCAGAACTGTGCAAAAAATGAACGGCCGTAACTGAGCTTGTCAGAATGTCACAACTACCCTTCTTTTAAACAGAATTGAAAATCCGTTCTCAAACTATTTGGGGTGGGTGAAGGTGGTGGTGAAGGGAGAATGGAGAGAAGAGCAAGGACCAACGGAAGCGGGCCAAGGGGTGGCGGCGCGGGCTTTTTCTGCAGCGAGTGGCGAAGGGAGAGAAGAGAAAGGAAGAAAGGGGGGTTAGCGTCGCCGATAGGGGGAAGGGGGACTGCTGGTGGAGCGCAGGCCTGTTGCGGTTGCGGGGGGTGAGGGGAGAGAAGAGGAAGAAAGAGGGGGGGCTACCGGCAGAGCGGGGTTGTTACAGCAGCGGGGGTTGCGTCGCTGATGGGGGGAGGGGCTACCGGGGGAGAGCTCCGCTTGTTGTGGCAGTAGAGGGCAGGGGAGAGAAGAGGAAAGGAAGAGAGAGGAGGAGGTCGGCGGAAAGTGGGGCTGCCGGCGTGAGATATCGAAGTAGGGTTGGCGGCGCAGGGGTGATAGAGATTAGGGTTTTCTTTGGGGGAAATTAAGGATTTGGAAAGGCACAGTCGGGTCTGGTCAAGTGGGCATGGAGTGGGACGAGTAGGGTTTTGTTCGGTCTGTGGCTGTGGCTGTGAGGAAGAGGGCGGGCGCGGGACGGGACGGGTTGTATGGGTTCGGGTTATACCCACTAAAATTTTGAAATTTCAACTCTTTTTTTTTTTTGTTTTTTTGCGGTTGGTCTTTAAAGGAAGGTTTGCAAATGAGTTGAAATGAAAATGGTCACTTTTTGCAAATTTTCTAGGGTTTGCAAATGGAGTAAAATGAAATTGGTGGTTTTTTGGGTGATATTTTGCAAGTCTTTAGTATTTTATTAGGTCAAAAGGGTAGTTTCGTCCTAAAATTATAGATTCTGGGTTCCAAATATTTCCCGCCCAAAAACTGTGTTAACTTGGATGGAAACCGTTATTTTTGCACAGTTTTGATGAGTGCAGGGAGGTTTAGTTCAACATTTTTTAGAAGAAGGGGTCATATTGCAACTGCCCTAAAGTAGATGGGGTCAAAGCATTTACCCCTTGATGATTTTTGGAGTTGATTTTATATGGTTTTCGTATCGCATTGGTTTTAGCAAAACGAATAATATAAAAATAGTTTTAATGCCTATTAATTTTTGATTTAAATTTTTATAGATATTTTAAAGCTGTTATGAAAATTATGGGACTTTATTTTCCGCTAGAAGCAATTTTGGCAATTTATGGGTTTTTATTGCATTTAAAGAAATTATTTTAATTCAAAAATATTAAAAATTTCAGAAAATTCATATTTTGACTTTTTATAATGTTTTAAACTATAAAAGTGTTATATTGTAATTTATAATGAATTTTGAAATATTGTTGTGCATTAAGGAGTGTACAGGATTTTCGGGCAGGTTGGCCGCGTGCGAGGCGCGCTTTGAGTTGAGCAATTTTGGAGTTAGAAGTGAGCACGTGGTGGATAGCTAATATTAGGTTTATTGTATTTCAGTATATATTGTGTTCTAACAAATGGATTGCCAATCTAGGTTTATTCAGAAAATATTGATCGAGGTTGGTAGCATCGCTTAGCTTGGACCGAGGCAAGGAATTATATCCGAACCCTACTTCATTGTTCTGATTTCAAAGATTTTATTATGAAAGTTTTATGAACTACATTGATTCGATTTTATGTTTGATGTAAAAGATGTTTTGAAACTGTGCATGAAACCCTAATTTTGTGCCTGATAGCGATCGTTTAGAACTCTTTATTCTCATCTGTTTATTTAATTCAATCATTGTAAAACATGTTGAATTTTGTTTAAATTCCTTGAATATTGACATGAGTTAGTAAACCTATGAGTTATAAGGATGGTCTGTATTGTTGGAGTTATAAGGATGGTCTGTTGGTTGGGTTAAACTAGTACCTAAATGGACTAGTCAGTGTACATATGCATATGTAAATCGTATTGAGCACTGCCGGGATGGCTTTGCTATATTGTACTGCTCATGTTCAATATTTCTTATTCTTGTTTTATTATGCATTAAGTGTTTCGAATAACTGTTAATTGAGGGATTAAGTTGGTACTCGTCCCAATGTTTATATTGAAATGTTGTGGTTTTCTTTGAAAACCCATTTTAAAATTATCATTTGATTTTATAGAGAAAATCATTTGAATCGCTCTGTTTCTCCTTTTTTAAAAGTTTTTATTTGGTTTAAATTTAAAATCGTCCGTATCATTTTTAATTGTTTTTGAATATTTGATCGACCTTACAGGGCTTTCAAAAGCTCACTCTCCTTTGACTTTCTTTTCACAAGTGATAAGCAACACGTTAGGTTGAGGTTGCTTGTGTGGATTAGAGCCAAGCAAGGAAAAAGAGAATTTAAGTTTAACCATGGTTATTAGAACCCCTGTGTGGGTTAATATTATTATTTAGGAATTTTTACACTTAGTTTAATGTATCATTTATGACAGCCTATTGAGAATATGGTTTGACAAAAGGTTTAGCTGCTCTGATGAACTGACCATTTGGTTATGAGGTTATCTTTGTCTTAGTGTCATCGATTGATCAAGTGTTAACGTTCCAAAAAAATTCCGAGATGTTACACTCCGCCGAACACCCGTCTAGCATGGCAATCGTTATTGGTCTAGTGTTGTGCAGATCAGTCAGTGTTCCAGAAGTCATCCATATTTGTCCACAACCAATTGGCGTCATTCGTTGGACCTCGACTAACCGATCTTCCAAAGATCTCATGGCACAAACCCTGTGACAATTTGTCTTGGATGAAAACCTTGAAAATTGGTTAATGTGTGGGTATCCCATATCGGTAATTTAGAGAAGGTTACAACTTGGCCCTAAGTATATAAGTCGTCCTATCTCGTATTGATTATTTAGAGAAAGTTACGACTTATCTCTAAGTAAATATATGTTGTCTTGTATTGTGTTTTAAGAGAAAGAGCAAAGAGGTATTCTTTGAGAGAGTTTATTGAGTGAGAAAAAGATATGTAATCTCCATATCCAAACATAGTGAAATTGTTGCTACCACGTGGAGTAGGCTTTCGCCGAACCACGTAAATCTTGTGTCTTATGTGCCTTTATTTTCTGTTATAGTTTTCGATTCTCTTCTTTATTGCTTGGTGTGAAATGTAGTATATTCTTTACAAGTGGTATCAGAGCTAAGGTTTACATTAGATAAGCACCTTGCGATGGTTCCAAATACTTCGACGAAGTATGATTTGAAAAAGTTTGATAGATCGAATGCTTTCAGTTTATGGAGGATGAAGATGCATGCTATTCTTATTCAGCAAGGGTTATTGAAAGCGTTAAAGGGGAATCAAAGGCTTCCTAAGACGATGTCTGCTGATGAAAAAGAAGACATATTGGAGAGAGCCCACAGTGCCCTATTGTTGTGTTTAACCGACAACGCGTTGCAAAAGGTATCTCAGGAAACGACTGCAGCTGGATTGTGACTGAAATTGGAGAGCTTGTATATGATGAAGTATTTGACTAATCGCTTATGTAACATCCTAGAATTTTTCGAAATGTTAACGCTCAATCAATCGGTCACTTAATCATTTAATTATACCTAAATTCGATAAGAAAGCCCTGATGTGTATCAGAGCTTCTAGAATAACTCAAAATCTCAATCACATATATTTTTTTTAAATAACACTAAAATTAAATGAGCGTAAAACTAAGTTAAACATTCCTTTCCCTCGCAGGGGCTTAACTAAAAGAAATCATAAAAATTTCCAGTCGACTTCTTATTCATGCTCTAATCACTCCAATATCTTAATGCTGATGATCACCTTGGAAAGAAAGTCAAAGGAGAGTGAGCTTTCCAGAGCCCAGTAAGGTCAATCAAAGATTTTAAAACAACAAAAATATTTGGACGAGTTTTTCTCTAAATTCAAATGAAAATTTTTAAGAGCATTTTCAGTAAAACACAGTATTTTAATATAGACGAACCGTTCAAACGATTTTGACATTCAAGTCAAACAATATCTTTTCGAAGCACGTTTAAATGAAATCTCAATTATTTCAATATAAACATAGGGACGAGCATCAACTCAATCCCTCAATTTATTCAGAACACTTCATGTATTACAAAACAGGGATAGAAAATATTGAACATGAGCAGTACACTATAGCAAAGTCATCCCGGCAGTGCTCGATACGCTTTACATATGCATATGTATACTGACTAGTCCATCTAGGTATTAGTTTAACCCAACTAACAGACCATCCTTATAACTCTAACAATACAGACCATCCTTTTAACTCCCATGTTTACTAACTCATGTCAATATTCAAGGAAATTTAAACACAATTCAAACTATTTTACAATGATTGAATTAAATAAACAGATAAGAATAATGAATTCCAAACGATTGCTATCAAGTTCAAATTAGGGTTTCATGGACAGTTTCAGAACATGTTTTATATCAAATATAAAAATTGAATCAATGTAGTTCATAACACTTTCATAATAAAACATTTGAAATCGGAACGATGAAGTAGGGTTAGGATATAATTCCTTACCTCGGTCCAAGCTAAACGATGCTAACTAACTTCGATCCAAAAAAACTTTGAATAAACCTAGATTGGCAATCCACATGTTAGAACATAATCTATACTAATATACTATAAAACTAGTATCAACTGCCCAATCGGCGCTCACTTCTAATCCCAGAATCACGCTCCTCAAACGGTTCCCTCATCCGGGGTTGCCGAATCCCTAATCTGGATCTTACTGATCAGGGGGCCGGCTCGGCATGTTCAGCAGTCGTACCCTGCTGATACTGCTCTTTGATCATCCTCAACACCACAGTACCAATGCACCGAGGAGGAGCCGGTGTCTGTGGAGGGGCAGCGGGGGGTGGGGACGCTCCTATCACGGCACGAGCAGTCGTGCTAGGCAGGCCGCGTATGCGGCCTTTCGGCCGATTGACGACCTCCAGTACATCCAGCCATCACTTCAACGCCCAGTACTCGCACCCGTACTAGTGGACGCTGATGGCTGTCTGGACGCTGCTCGGACCCCCTAAGCTGTTCATACGAGGCCTACAAAAACAGTGAGTCAAAGATATGTTAGGGCATTAATTAACGCAACAAACATTGAAATAAAAAGACAAAAAATTAACTTAAACAAATTGACTCACATCGATCCGCCGGGCAATATCGAAACATAGTCGCTCGCCCGGTGCGCCTCGTCCTTACCTTCTTCCGCACGTGCGTCTGATTATACGTCAGAGCTATGACCTCATCCTCCTCCAGATCCGGGTGCTGGACCGCATTCATGTGTCGGACGATGTCGTGTGGCACCGACCCCCCTGTGTGCGTCGGATCTCTGTTCTGTCTGTTCTCGGCCCCGCTCTTACTCTTGGAGTCCCACCCTGGATCTGCAGCCCACCGATCTATCATCTGCTCCCATACAGTCATAGATATCCAATGTGGGGGATATGTCCTCATCTCCGTCATCGGGGCACCCTCGGGCAGCATCTTCTTCGCCCGGTCCCGTGCGTCGTGGAGCCATCGGCGGTAATTCTTGCCGATGTAAGCAAAGAAGGCCTGCCGCCCCAGCGCCTGCTGATCAGGCGAGTCAAACGTGAACCCCTCCTGCAAGGCATTCAATAACACAAATTAATTTAAATACTAAATACTATCGCAGAAAAAAATACTTCACCGTACCAGCCACTCCTCCCATAGGGACTCCCTCGCAGCGGCATCCCAGTCCTTCCAGTACAGGCGTGGCTCGAAGAATCGGCCCTTCACAAGAACGCCGATCTTCGTCCTCGCCTAATTCTCCAGGATCCTGCCAAAGAAGTAAATAAATAAATTAATACAGTTCAAATATAAATTAACACCCCAAAAATTTAAATATAAGGCATGATGTGATTTTTTTTACTTACAGGCCCTCCTGGGTGAGCGTAACTCTCTGTTTACGCTGGGGGTCGAGATTCTGAAAAACACAGACATTAATACACTTCAAATATAGTTTAAATAAGGCTAGCAAAATTTGACTAAACACCGTTATCAACTATACCTGAGGTAGAACCCACGGAAGAAGGAGAATCAACGCGCGTGTGGGATGAATCTGCGTCGGGCTGGGGCAATGGCTGGGGCTGGGGCGACGGCTGGAGCTGGAGCTGGGGCCCCGCCTGCTGTACGCGATCACTCTGTGCCTCGTCATCAGTGGGCAATGACGAGGTGGGACCCACCGGGGAGGAAGCAGCTCGGCGTCCAGCCCGGCCACGAATAGCCCGTATCCTATCCATATCTGACTTCGTATAGATAAATTGCAAAGACATTAACACATTAAAAACAATAATTTGGCAGAAATCATATCGGCACTATATATATGAATGGAGCTGCAAAAACACATCAATATGAACAAAGTTCTAAAATGTTACTACATTTTTCCCGTGATGTTACAACATTACAAGTCAATCATTTTCAGTTTGGCAGTCATTATCATCTTCATCACTAGACTCGTCGTCCTCTTCTTCGTGGGACTCGTCGTCCTCTTCATCTTCTAATTCATCATCTCTAATTCATCCTCTTCATCAGTAGACTCAGTCACATCATCTCCAACACTTTTCACGTCTTCCGCGTCATCATCTACGACTTCTTCTCCTACATGAAGTGTTGTTGGAAGAGGAAGATCGTCCTCCTCGTTGTTGACCTCAACAGGTAACAAGACAGGTGGTTGGTCGGCTTGAAAGGAGTCTACCTCACTGTCATATGTCACGGGCAATTTCTTGGACTTGATAACTGTATACCAATGAGATTTGGGTTATGCAGCTTGACTAGCAAACACAAAGGGCTCGTCTGATGCAAGTCTTGACTTGACATTGACATCTACAATCCCTTGAGAGCTAACACGGATTCCTCTACTGCATGTGACATCGAACCACGTACACTTGAACATTACCAGGCGGTTTTGGAAACCCAGATATGTTAGCTCAACAATCTCATCTAGCTCTCCGTAAAAGTCCATGCAATTCTCGGCATAACAGTCGCCGTTGACCAAGACTCCACTGTTTTGGGTTTGTTTTGTTCGGTCATCATCTTTTACGTTAAACCTAAACCCGTTGATGATATAGCCTCCATGACAGGATGCTTGTTTGTTAGGGCCTTGAGCTAGTAATTTCAAGCAGGAGGCCACTGGTCTATCCATTGACTGAACCTATTGTAGATGACGGTAAAAATTAAGGATAAATCAGTATACTAATTGGCCACAGAACTGTATATAACACATAATATAATTTCGTTAAAGACTTACACGCCTTTTGAACCACTGTACAAATTGTGATTTTCGATGAGATTCAAGTCCAGCGGGATCAGTGATTAAAGATTTCGCATCGAACTCACTGCAAACCAATATATATAGTTGACTCAGTTATCACACACTTTCAATTATGTACAACAATGTAAGTGAATTAAGACATTAACTTACTCAACAAATGCCGAAACTTCATCGCAATTTAGAAGGGCATATATTGTTGCAGCACTGTACTCTTCATCCGTTAGCTATACGTTCGGCCGAACGGACTACCTGACTGCTTGAATATTGACAATTGCCCTTCTGAATTTGTGCTTGATTCGAGGTCATTTCGGCCTAGTTGATTTAACCTTGTATCAACATCAGGCCCGAAATATTGACTACAAAAGTTTACAAGCTCTTCCATTACGTAAGCCTCCGCAATTGAGCCCTCAACCAGAGCCTTATTGCGGACTTTTTTCTTAAATGGAACATGAACCTAGAAGACGACGTAAAAGAGTTAGGTGGAATATCAATGATAACAGGTGTCGCATTAAGTGTAAACGAACAACTATAACAATTTAAAGATAACCTCTCGAAGGGATACATCCACCGATATTGCACGGGTCCACCCATCTTAGCTTCATATGCCAAGTGAACAAGCAGATGCTCCATTGAATCAAAGAACGAAGGTGGGAAGATTTTCTCCAGCTTGCAAATCGTCACCACAATGTTCTTCTCAAGCACCTCCATGTTACTCACCCGGATCGTAGAAGAACATATATCTCGAAATGAGATAATTTAGTCAAAGTCTCGCAAACAACCCGTGGCAACAGTCCCCGGAAGGCAATAGGAATGAATCTCTCCATGAATACGTAGCAGTCGTGACTCTTCATCCCTTGGAACTTGCATTTCGATACATTGCAACAACAAGATATGTTGGATGCAAACCCATCTGGAAGCTTCAAATTCTTAACCCACTGACAGACCTTCTCCACTTGTTTCTTGTCTAGACAGTAAGGTGCTTTCGGAGTATCGTCCTCCCGCTGACTGTCTGAGGATGCAATTCACAGCGTACACCTAACTGTTGTAGATCCCTTCTCGCTTTAAGGTGATCTTTCAATTTTTCCTTGACATTCATCACTGTGTTGAACACATTATCAAAAATGTTCTTCTCAATATGCATCACATCCATGTTATTTCTGATAACGAGCGTCCTCCAGTAGGCTAACTCCCAGAAGATACAAAATTTTCTCCAGTTGTGCTCTTTGCCATACCTTAGAATCTTTTGATTTGGCACACCCTTGCCTTGTGGTATGTCAGTATCAAGTGCCCCAAGGTGTGAGAGCACTTCTTCACCAGATGGGTAGTCCAGTGTGACAACCTCACCCTCAATTGTCCTGTCAAATTTATCCTTCTGCCTACGAAACTGATGGCCTGGTGGCAAAATATTACGGTGACATCCAAACCACGAGGTCTTTTCGCCGTGCTTCAACGTATGACCGGGGTTCACGCCCATACAAGCAGGGCATGCTAGCTTCCCATGTGTAAAGCCTCACGTCATTCCCAGTGCGGAAAAATCATGCGTCGTCCACATCAAAGCAGCCCTCATCTAAAAATTCGGTTTAAGGAATGCATCATATGTTTCAATTCCAAACCTCTTGGGCAAAGACTAGATGCCTGCGGTCAAACTTCTTCCACGCCTCTCCATCAGCTGGGTGTTTCAGCACATCAGCATCGTTGCTACGAGTGTCACGGTGTGCCCTCATATGTTCACCCATATTTGAGGAGTTGTACATTCTATGAAGCCGCGGTGCGACTGAAAAATATCGTAATATCTTCCCTACAATGTTTTTCTTCTTCCTTTTGTCTGGTTTGTACCTCGAATGATCACATATTGGACACTGTGACAACTCCTTATTCTCTTTCAAGAACAATACACAATCGTTATTGCACGCATCTATCTGCTCATAGCTCAACCCAAGTTTTCTCATCATCTTCTTCGCGTCATAGTACGATGGCGGTAGCCGTTCACTTTCGGGCAGAATTTCTTTGATGAAGGTAACAAACTCGTTAAAACCTTTCTCACTCAGCCCGTGGTCTGATTTTAACTGTAATAACCTACTAACCACAGACAGCCGTGTGTGTTTCGGAGCTCCATCCCACAACGGCTCTTCTGCAGCTCTCAACAATTCATAAAACTGATGAGCCCACTCGTTCGGCGATTGGGGACTGTCGTCACCACCGTCGTTACCCCAGTCAACATTAGCATGCCCAGCATCCATAATCGTATCTCGATAATCATACCATGCACCTAACTTCAGTTTGACTAGCCGAGTTCAACGACAATACTATCGTTTTCCTGTGCTGCGTCCACCTTGTGTATCCACCCATAAAACCGTACCGACGAAGATGCCATTTTACTTCAATTCTTTTTCTCCAATGCAACTCACATCTACTGTACAGACACCTTATCTTATCATAGTCAACATGTGCAGGATGTGCGGGTAAGCGAAGTTGAGGAATTTGTCAACACGATCCTCAAAACCATCAGCATTCTTCCTTTTCATTCAGCTTCGATTGACCGACATGACGACTGAATTATCGTACTGTATACCACCTTCAATTATAACTAATCATTAGGCAGGGTCGATGTAAATATGAATGCATGCATGTGAAAACATGTCTATATATTGCCCCTCCGTTCTCTAACAGGTAGTGGTCATATCCCATTCAAAAAAGCATATGTTTATAAAATAGTGAACAACTCATGCTTAGTCTTATGTCTGCGGAAAATTCGGCAGCACCTCCTCGCATTTCTCCAAGTACACGACATCGATTAGGTGTTCTAACATTCATCTATCCTTGCCTTGCAAGGTTTGACGGATGTTAAAACACCAGATCTGTATGCAGCCAAAGAAACACGCGAGAACGTGTACCAAATATCCACGACATAAAGCACAAAGCATCAGTCAAAACATTGTTTTATAAACAATTAGCTTTTCCAAATTGTCCAAACTGGACATTCAAAGGCTCATTACAAAGTATTACTTTGTAATGAGTACCTTTGAACAGGAACTAAGGGTTTTTATGCATGCATGCGTTCAGAAATTGAATACATATGCAAGAATCTTTCCGAAATATAAAAATTGCAGAAAGATCGTTGCATATGTTACCAATTCCACTTTAAATAGAACTCGTTGGCAACGAGTTGAACCATCTCGTTGCCAATGGACTTCGCAAAACAACAACGAATATAAGGAATGTCGGGTTTATAAACAATGAGTAATTGAACCATCTCCGGGCAAGATTGATTAATTATGGGATGACCAAGGGCTAATTAGGGCTAACTAGGTTATTAGGTTAATTACAATTGTCAGGGTTTAGCGTTCTGGGTTTAATTAACCTAATTAGGATTTATTAGGATATGTTAGGGCTAATTAATGTTAATGAGGAGTACCTTGGGCTAATTATAGCTAATTAGGGTTGATTAGGACTAATTAGGGTTATTTAGTCCTAATTAGGTTTAATTGTGCCGAGTAGTGTTGATTAGTCTTAATTAGGGCTAATTAGGCTTAATTGGGTTATTGTTAATGAGTAGTTGTTTGGAATAATTATAGCTAATTAGGGTTGATTAGGAGTAATTAGAGTTATTTAGAGCTAATTAGGGTTTAATTATGCCGAGTAGTGTTGATTAGTCCTAATTATGGCTAATTAGGCTTAATTGGATTATGTTAGGCTTAATTACGACTAATTAGGCTAAGTATAATCAATATGCGCGTAATTGGGTTCATTTGTCGCCAATCAGAGTTTAGTTAGGTTTTAGGGGTTTAGGGTTTATTTAATCTAAATCACGAGTTGTTAAGATGTGAGTAATTAGGGCTAATTCAGGTTTAATTTGGGCTAATTAGTGTTAATTAAGGCTAATTTGGGATAATTACAGCTAATTTGATTTTTATTGGGTTCTTAGGATAAATTAAAACTAATTAGCCTCATCAGACTCGTGTCTGATGCCTACCGTCATGTGTCCGACATCTCTGGACACGTGTCCGATGCCTATCGACACGTGTCCGAAACTTCTAGACACATCCGAAGACATTGATTTATTTTTTTAATGCCGGATACCGTGTCCGTCACCCCTTGAAAAGGTGTTGGACACTCTTGAAGAGGTGTCCACAAGTATAAAGCCAAAATGTGACATTTCGGTGTCGGTGTTAATCGGACGCGGTGTCCGTGACCTACGGACACCTCGACACCTCATTGACACATCCGGACACGTGTCGAACACCTCCGAACATGTGTCCGATACCTCTCAGCGGTGTCCAAAGATATTGCTTTATTTTTTAATTGCTGAACACCGTGTACCCATTGAAGAGGTGCCGGACATTGAACTAAGGGTGTCCACAAGCATGTCACCAAAATATTGCATTTCGGTGTCGGCGTCGATCGGACACAGTGTATGTGTCCATGCTACCTAACAGGTATCTCAATCCAATTGGGTCGCATTGTAATATCCCACATCGATTGTGGGAGAGTTTGCGATTGGCCTTATAAGACCCTACCTATGAACTCATAAGTACCTACTTGGCTAGCCCTTTTGAGGGAGGCAATGCCCTGTGGTGGGGCCTTGGATCGGGTCGTTACAGATGTTATCAGAGCCGACTCTCGAAAGCTCGGGATGGGCTATCCAGTCGGGTTGCCGATGGTTGGGGAAACGAAGGCAAGCCCGGGTATATCCCACATCAAGAGGATGGTTGGGGCAACGAAGGGTGAGCTGGTATATCCCACATTGGCTAGAGAGGAAGATTCTGAGCTATGTGTGATCGAGCCTTAGCGAGGACGCTAAGGAATAAGGTGGGGAGATTGTAATATCCCACATCGGTTGTGGGAGAGTTTGCGATTGGCCTTATAAGACCCTGCCTATGAACTCATAAGTACCTACTTGACTAGCCCTTTTGAGGGAGGCAATGCCCTGTGGTGGGGCCTTGGATCGGGTCGTTACACGCATCCTCCGTTAGCAATCTCAATTCTCAATTCTCAAATGCAATAAAAATTAATAAAAATTACACATTCAATCCCATCCTCCGTTAACAATCTCAAATGCTCAATGCACAGTCAACAATCTAAAATCATCAATCAACAACCTAAAATCATCAATCAATAACCTCAAATGCTCAATGCACAACTAACAACCTAAAATCATAATTAATAACCTAAAATCATCAATCAATAATCACAATTCTCAAATGCACAATTAACAACTAAAAATTATCAAACAAATAATCAATGTTCAAATGGAAAAAAAATTGTTCAAAATGCACATATCCGATGCGCTTGAATTATTTTACCATTTGGTAAATATTTATTTCACTGCAGCTATTGTTGAAAATTTGGAATGAGCATTGCAGTTGTCAAAGTACAGTTTTCTTTATTGTGCATAGGTGCTTGAGTAATTGTGCTAGTCAATATTTTTGAATTGAGTAGGTGTTCTATCACAATGCGAATTGCTTTACTGATGTTAAAGATATTATGCTCTGCATGAAGGTTGTATCTTACTGCATCTTGACTTGTTTTTCTAGAATTTTCACGACTAGATATTTCAAATTGTTGTGTTTTAGCCAAAATCTTATCTCATAATACACTCTAAACAATTGGTTGTTATTAACAGTTCAAATTTAATTCTGGAGTTATGGTTTATCAATTGAATGTATTACATGCTTAAAACTCGTTTCTTGTTGACATCATGTGGCCTGTGCAGTGGGCAACAGTTTTATTAGCACTAGATTGATTCTGAATTGGTTAAGTTGATAGAAAATCACAAGAGATTGAGATTTTCTATATCCAAGTCTGTATAGTTCATCTCAGTTAGTGCCACTATGGTATAGTGGTAAAGCACCAATGGTTCGTATCCACTATATTTCTGAGATGATCATTGGTTGGTTTTATTCCCCTTGTTGCTGAACTCTAAAAGTTAGGGCATCTAGGTTTCAAGACTAAGCCATTTGCATACAAACCTACATTGAGTCATTGCCAATAAAGTGCAATTAAGTTTATATTCATTTTGTTTGCTAAGTCAGACTTCTTGTGTTGAGCAGACTAAACCAAAAATATAGACAATGGAAGACACGCAATCATCCCCAACTAAGCCAAGAAGGAACCAGCCATTATAAATATGTTGATTATCGAAGACTCGCAATACACTTAGCATTTCGGAACCAATTTATAATTGAGGAGAAGTAACTCTCGCCCAGAAGTGTTCACCTAAAAAGACCTCTCATGCCAAAAACCACAAAATGTCCTAGTCAACCACTTCGATATGCTTCAGCAGCTTCACGCACTCCTCTAACACCCTCTCACACACTTGTATACACACCCAAAAAAACACACGCACACAGCTACCTCTTGGCAGGCACACACAAACACACACCATGCACACAGCTCTCACACACATACACACATAGCTACGTAGCAGCTTCACTCACACACGCAGCACACAAAATCGCACGCACGCACGCACACACACACACACACACACAGCACATACACACACCTATGCACACAACCACACAAACACACACACACACACACACACACACACACACCTGAGCACACAGGCTGCCTATTGTAGCCTCTCTCCCTCCACCCCATGTATCCTCACAGCCTGCCCACTCCATTTACCCATTGCACACACTCAACACTTTATATTGCACCACCTACATATAAGTACACAACACACAACACACTATACGCACACACTGCACTCAGAAAATGCACTTGCAGTCATGGCTACCATCACCGCGACTCCATAACCACCTCCTCACGCACAACCCAAAACACACCAACCCATAGCCCCCCCCCCCCCTCTCTCTCTCTCTTTCGGCAAGGTAGTATCAAATCAACACCTCAACTATTTTAATTTTTTTTAAATATTCAACAATAGTTTTTGAGATAACCAATCAAAATGCCATATAATTAAACAAAGTAGCATGATCTAATCCCAAAAATTACAATAGTGGGTGCTAAATCTTGACATATGTACCATGCCAAACCAAAGAAAGTGGACAGTGGGTGACTTACCTTCTAAGTGCGGCTGATGAGTAGTGGTTGTCGGCGGTAGTGGAGGGCGACGGTGTTGGTGGCAAGGCGGCAGTGGAGGGCGGCGCTGGCGCGGCGGCAATGGAGGTATATATTAGTCTACTGGCGTCGGGGAGAGGATGTGGTGTCGCCGGAGGTGGGGCACTGTGGAGGTGAGAACGGCGGTGAACCGTGCAGGTGAAAGTCGCCGGCAGATTTTATTTTTTTCAGATTTTCAAAGAGAGAAACGGGGAGACAGAAAAAATAGATCTGGTTGTTTTAAACGATGGCTTTTAGCGACAGAATTATCCTGTCGCTAAAAGTCCATCAGTGAAAGTCAAACTTTTACCGACGAAATTATTAGCGACGGGGTCATTCCGTCGCTTACAATTTTGTATTAAACCCTCCAAAAATAAAAAATAAAAACTAAAAAGCTTTTAGCGACGAAAATTCCGTCGCTAAAAGACTGCCGAAAAAAGCCTGCGCGAAAAACCTTTTTCGACGGATTATTCCGTCGCTAATAATATTTAACGACCAAATTTTGCCGACAGTTATTTCCATCGGTAAACGCCCATTTAGCGACGAAATCCAATCCGTCGCTAAAATTCCTTCGCAAAATACCTCTTTTCTTGTAGTGAAAATAGGGGTTAGAAACGTACCAAAAAAATCAATCCCAATCGCTGATAGAATTTCTTCTCTTTGCCCCTCTCTCTCGATCGAGCTTCAGAAATATGGAAGAGAGCTTGGGACAGCTGCTCTCTCTTACTCTCTCCTGCAGCTTCACTTCTTCCCTTTTCTCTTTTTCTCTCTTTTGCTCTCTCGATCCCTCTCTACAGCAAATCCGAATAAGAGAAGAACTGCGGGGTGGGGGGAAACGGTTGCCCTATAATATTGTGTATATATATATAACCCTAAAGGACAAATTTCAAAAACCCCCTTCAAGTTTCGTTAATCATTTTAAATTTTGCCTACTACTTTCTATTATTTGTGAAATGGTTCAAAAATAAATATCCACCATAATTTAGGTGTTAAGAAAATTATTGACATGTTGTTACAATAAACCACTTCACTATTTGTCGCTAAAAGTGGCTACATAAAAATATCAACGTAACTAAACGAAAATTCTTTGTAAGAAATATATACGTCAATGTTAAGTATATATAAAAAAATGTATCGTCGCCGTCGCTAAAGACCTCCATCAATAAAACCTATAACCTATGGTTTTTAAATTTGTTGCTAAAAACTCTTAAAATATCGTTTACGTTAATTGTCACTGATATCTCCATCAATATCACTTATATTTTCCATCTTTAATTTATAACTTAAGGCCTCGCAAAACTTTGTTGCTAAAGGTTGTTACTTAAAATATTGGCGCTCACTAAAAATTCATCACTAAAAATTGTAGTTGAACCTGTTAAAAATATATTCGGTTTTGGGATATTACAGCTTATATTTGAAGCAACGGCTATACTCTTCAGATGAAAGAAGGTACATCGATTAATGATCATCTTGGCGAATATAATAAGGTGACATTAGATCTGCAAAATATTGATGTCAGGATAGAAGAAGAGAATCAAGCTTTATTGTTGTTGTGTTCTTTACCTTCGTCATATAAACATCTTGTTACTATCTTATTGTATAGAAAGGACAATATTTCCATTAAGGAGGTTGAGGCTGTGATAAATTCTCAGGAATTAAGGAAGGTTTCAGAAAACAAGGGAGAAGAACATGGTGATGGTCTAATGGCTCGAGGCCGAAGAACTGACCATGCTAAATCTAGATATAAAGGAGGATCAAGGTCTCAGTCAAAGACCAGAAATTGAAATGCTACCATTGTCACAAGGAAGGGCATTATAGAAAGGATTGTCCTGAGCGTAGAGGAAAGAAAAAGGATAATTCCAAGATGGATGATGCTGGAGTAGTAAGAGATAATTCTAATGGTGCGGATGTTCTCTTAGTTACTATCAGTTCCTCGAATAGAGGATGGATTCTTGATACGAGTTGCTCCTATCACATATGCCCCAATAAGGACCGATTTACCACTTATCTCTCATTTGATGGTGGCAAAGTTCTATTGGGAAACGATGTCGCTTGTAAAGTGGTTGAGATAGGTTCAATTCAGATTAGGATGCATGATGGTATTGTAAGAACTTTGACTGATGTCAGGCACGTTCTAAAGCTAAAATAAAATCTGATTTCTTTAGGTACATTTGATTCCAAAGGTTGTAGCTATCGAGCTTCAGGTGGAGTTATGAGAATAATGAAGGGTGCTCTTGTTGTGATAAAGGGGTTGAACAAAATAGTCTCTATCTATTACAGGGTAGCACAGTTACTGAAGCAGTAGCAGCAGCAGCTTTATCTTCTGGTATAGATTCTGACACTACCAAGTTATAGCATATGTATCTAAGGCATATGAGTGAGAGGGGTATGGTTATTCTGAGAAAGTAGGAAAGCTGGATTTTTGTGAGCATTGTGTTTTCGAAAAGCAGTACTGGATAAAATTCAGTCATGCTGTTCATACCACCAAATGTACGATGGATTATATCTATTTGGATTTTTGGGGTCCTTCCACGATTCCTTCTAAGGGTGGTGGCAGATATATGTTGACCTTTATTGATGATTTTTCAAGAAATGTCTGGGTGTACATTCTGAAAAAGAAGAATGATGTCTTTCTTCAATGGAAGCAGTTTAAAGCGATGATTGAAAAATAGACAGGTAAAGAAATTAAATGCTTGAGGACTGACAAAGCATGGAATTCTATTTGGATGAGTTCATTGAGTTCTGCAAGAATGAAGGCATAGTGAGGCATCACACTGTCAGGAAAACGCCACAGTAGAATGGCATTGCAGAACAAATGAATAAGAATCTCCTTGAGAAGGCTCGGTGCATGCTTTCAAATGCAGGGTAATCGAATGGATTTTGGGCAGAACTATTAACACAGCTGCATATTTGGTAAATAGGTCTCCATCTACTATTATTGATTACAAGACTCTATAAGAAGTTTGGTCTGGTAACCATGCTAATTATGAAAATTTGAGAATATTTGATCATCCTGCTTATGCTCATGTTAATGATGGTAAACTTGAGCTGAGAACGAACAAGTACATTTTCTTCCACTATGCAAGCGGGGTAAAAGAATACCGATTGTGGTGTCCTAATTTTAAGTCATCCAGGTTCCCAATTAGCAGAGATGTAACCTTTGATGAATCTTCGATGCTTTTGAAAAAGGAGTTGATTGATACAAAAAAGAACTACGGTGCCAGGGAGAAGGTGGAGCGGAGGTCCGAGCTCCAGATTCTTTGACTAAAATTTGTACAAATAAGAAGGATGGTTCTCATTCTACCAAAGAGAATGTAGAACCTCAGAAACAGCAATATAGCATTGCCAAAAACAAACCGAGAAGAAAATTTTGACCTCCTCAAAAGTATGGATATGTGGATATAGTTGCTTATGCTTTTAGTGTGGCAGAGAGTATTGAGGTAAAAAAGCATGTTACATACAAAGAGGCCATCAAGAGCACGAAATCAGCGCAGTGGATAGTTCTTATGAGTGAGGAAATGGAATCTCTTTATAAGAATCAAAAGTGAGAATTGGTGAAACCGCCTATGGGCCAGAAGATTGTTGGTTGCAAATGGATCTACAAGAAGAAAGAGGGAATTCCTGGAACGAAAGATGCAAGGTATAAAGCACGCTTGGTAGCTAAGGGTTTTACTCAGGGAGAAGGTATTGATTACAATGAAATATTTTCTCCTATAGTAAAACATACTTCAATAAGAGTGTTACCTGCTATGGCTGCTCTATATGACTTGGAGTCTGAACAGCTGGATGTCAAGACAGTTTTTCTACATGGTAAGTTAGAAGAGCAGATATTCATGCATCAGCGAGAGGGGTTTGTGATCCAAGATAAGGAAGATCATGTTTCCTTGGTGAAGAAATCCTTGTAGGCAGTTTGACACTTTCATGGCAAAAAGAGGTTACACGTCGAGTGCCTATGACAGTTGTGTGTAGTACCAGAGACTCGCAGATGGTTCTCATATATACTTGATGTTGTATGTTGATGACATATTGATTGCTGCAAAAAAGATGTCAGATATTAACGGTTTGAAAGGAAAGTTGAAAGGGAATTTGAGATGAAAGACTTAGGTGCAGCAAAGAAGATATTAAGGATGGAGATTCAAAGGGATCGACCTGCAGAACTTTTGAACTTGTCCCAGAAAAAGTACATTGAGCGAGTACTGTAGCACTTTGGTATGACAACTCTAAACCTGTTACCACTCCTTTGGCAGCACACTTCAAGCTTTCAGCAGCTGATTCCCCACAGACTTTGGAGCACATGGCGTGTGTTCCATAAGCTAGTGCAGTAGGCAGTCTCATGTATGCTATGGTTTGTACAAGACCCGATATTTCTCATGCGGTCAATGTGGTTAGTAGGTACATGGGTAATCCTGGGAAAGCTCATTGGCAGGCAGTGAAGTGGATACTTCGATACCTGAGAGGTACTGCGGATACTGGTTTAGTCTACCCTCGGGGCAGTGATACTAATGGAAGAGTTATTGGATATGTGGATTCAAACTACGCTAGAGATTTGGATAGGATGAAATCTTTGACAGGTTATGTCTTCATTTTTTCGAGCAGTATGATCAGTTAGAAGGCTACTCTTCAGACTATTGTTGCCTTGTCTACTACAGAAGCTGAGTACATAGTGGCAACCGAAGCAGTAAAGGAAGCCACTTGGTTGAAGGGCTTGGTTAGTGATTTGGGATTGAAGTAGGAGTCTAGCATTGTTTACTGCAATAGCCAGAATGTCGTAGATCTGACAAAAATTCAGATGTTCCATGAACGGACCAAGCAAATTGATGTCAGGTTTCATTTTATTCGGTATGTGGTTTCTAAGGGTACTGTTATGGTAGAGAAGATTTCCACAATTGAAAATCCAGCGGACGTGATGACAAAGCATATTCCAGAGAACAAGTTGAAGCATTGCTTAGATTTGATCGGTATCAACAGTATTTGAAGTGCAGCCCTAGAAGAAAGGTGTGGTAGCAGCAGATGGTATTTTCAGGTTGTTTGTGGCTTGTTTTATCCAAGTCAAGGTGGAGATTTGTGACAATTTGTCTTGGATAAAAACTCAAAAATTGGTTAATGTGTGGGTGTCCCACATCAGTTGTACAGAGAAGGTTACAACTTGGCCCTAATTCGTCTTGTCCCACACTAGTTATTTGAAGAAAGTCACTACTTATCTGTGTGTGTGTGTGTGTGTGTGTGTTGTATTGTATTGTATTGTATTGTATTGTATTGTATTGTGTTTTAAGGACAAGAGAGAAGAGTCATTTTTTTAGAGGGTTTGTTGAGAGAGACAAAGATCTGTAATCTCCATAGCCAGACATAGTGAAATCGTTGCTACCACTGTAGAGTAGGCTTTCGCCGAACCACATAAATTGCTATTACCACCGTGGAGTAGGCTTTTACAGAACCATGTAAATCTTGTGTCTTGTGCTGTGTTATTAAAGGCGCAGGTGCACCTAAGGCGCAAAAGGTTCCTGGAGCCTAGGCGCAAGGCGCAAGCGCGCGCCTTTCGAAGCGAGGGGCAATATTAAAAATAAATAATAATAATAATAATAGTGCATTAAAATAATAAAATTATGTTAAAAAATCAGAAAATGACAATTAACAATCTTCCAACACAAGAAAAAGTTTCATATTTCGTAACATCATAATTTAACAAGCTTTTAACATGAGAAAAGTCATAAATCCACTGAAAAATAGCAAATTCACTCAAATTCTATAATTTCATGCCCATCTGACTAGCAGTACATTATTGCTATTTTCGAACTAGTTGTAAGCATTATAAACTGATTACTGGCTAGAGATGCTGGTATAGAATCACCCACAACTTTTAAGCCAGGCTCATTATGGACCCTCCAAGATGGAGTTGGATTTCAGTTGCAAATTGCAATTCCTTCATGCCAATTACCAGGCCTATGGCACCCATCACAAGTTAACATAATGTTCTTTCATTATCTTTTGTCCACTGCAAGCGTGCACTAACTTCAGATAAAGCAAAATTGCAGGGATAGAGCAAAGCACAGTCATTGAGGCAGCGTGTCAAACATGTAACCTACAAAACCACACTGGACCAAAAATGGAGATGAACAAGTCACATGCTAACCAGCTGAGTTCAGCACCAAGAAAACTAGTATTACTCAAGTCTCAAATTCCATTCAACACCAAGAAAAAGGGAAAATTGTTGGTGACGACAAATGCTAACCAGTTACAACTTAAAAGTAAACAGCAGCGGTGTCGGCTGGACTCTGGAGCAGCGGCCTGAGCAACAAACTGTCGGTAGCGACAGGGAAAGGCGATGCGACGATCGAAGCAAGGTTGTCGATGGCGGTGACGGGAAAGGCAAGCAAGCGGCCACCGTGCATGAGAGTTGAGGCTGTAAGAATGACTTACTCGTGAAACAGATTTAGGGATTTTGATTTTACTGTGTTAGTGTCTTAAGACTTGTAAATGTAAAAAATCTGAAAGCATATCCAACAACCCACGTAAAAACATGATGGCATATCCAACGGCTAGAGCTCATGCGCCTAAATGCGTGCCTCCACCACCGCTCCGCGCTTTGCGCTTTCTCGCCTGGGCGCGCCAGGCGCGTGCCTTCTTGAACACGCTACGCTTAAGCCTAGGCGAGGCGCGAGTAGTGAGCCTTAGCGCTCCTTGCGCCTAGGCGCGCTTTTTATAACACTAGTCTTGTGTCCCTTTATTTTCTATTATTGTTTTCAATTCTCTTCTTTATTACTTGGTGTGAAATCTAGTATATGCTTTACAAACCCGATAACAAATTGAATTGGCGGTACCGACCAGTACGGTTCTAGCCGTCCATCTAGTCGCTCTAGTGATGAACCCTACCACTTTTGCAGCTAACCCTACTATGTTAATAAAGGATACACGGCATCCGACTCCTCAGCAATGGAAAGCCCTTCGCGCGACTGAGTGGCATAGGCACGCTTGGTTTGTCCAGTCGCATCGCGACCCACGTACCCAGATAGTATGCAATCCGCTTCGAACAACTGCTTCCAATACTTAATGGTACAACTCTTACCAACTGCACATCGGAACTATTACTTGTAACTGCTCCAAAAAAATCCAATGTGAGAATCAAAATATTTAGTAGCCTTAAGAGCAGTTGCAGGCCCCCTCAATTGCTTGCAACGAGCATTTCAGTCGGGCCATCAACCTTGCCACTAGCCCGTTTATCAATGACTAATTTACCCCCAACATATCCTTCATGTGATCATTGTTACCAGAATAAGCAGTTGACTCTCGACCTAGACACATCATTGTGAGACGAGATCGCAGTAGCACACACGTCAATTTTTCTGATGATGAAGAGTGACAGAATCATATACACCATCTCGCAATAGATTAGCGGTCAAATGCACACAGCCAATCCCTTGTGCTTTATGGAGCGATGCTTAGAATGGATGAACCTCACCAGTCTGCTGGTCAAAGGTTGCTCATTCATCAAAGACCTTGAGCCCATTCCAGCATACCTTGAAGTTTCAAGATGCTCCCTTACGAGCCTTACAATGACACCTATGATCCAAAAGAGCATTTGGCTCATTTTTCCTCTTAGAAGAACCTATACTCAGTCCTTGACCTGACTATGGGTTGCATCTTCCAGTGACGTTTGGAGGCTCCGCGCACAATTGGTTTGAGCTCGTTCTGGCAAAGTCTATTACTGTTGGACACAACTCGCTATTTCATTCATAATCAATTTCCTCACCAGCCACATCTGTGGAAAAAATTCTTTGGTGCTTTCCGAAATGTGTAAGGCCCCAATGAAATTTGAAGTTGTACTATTCACGCTTCAATGCTAAGAAACTCCTCATTGATAATCCTAATCCTAGAGTATTTTTTGCTGCCATGCAAGAAAGGTTGCCCAGGCACTGCCCTTAAGTTTCGGCTCAACAAGAGGCATCTACAAAAGGTCGATAGTATGGTTGAGGCATGCTATGATTTCAACTTTCAGGATTGCTTCAAATAATATTTGGGAGTTCACCTTGATAATCGTCAGGGAATATTCCAAAGCTTGGTTCAGCAGTGCAGCCTAGGTGCAAGCATTGGTTAGATCTAATATTAAAAAAGCCTGCCACGGCTACCCTTATCTAGTCAGTTCTTCCATCCCTTTTGACTCATTTATGCCTATGCATAAGTACCATGTAACAACCCGATGCACAGCGCCACCATAGGGTTCCCTCCGTCCAAAGAGCTAACCAAGTAGGTACTTATAAGACCACAAGCAAGCTTTTATAACGAAAATAGCATAGTTTCCTACATCTAATGCGGAATATCACAATCTTCCCTCCTTATGCCTTATTGTCCTCCCTAAGGCTTAAATCACACATAGCCCAGAATCTTCCTCTCTAGCCAATGTGGGATATACCCGGCGCACCCATCGTTTCCCCAACTATCATCTTTGATACGGAATACCCAAGTTTCCCTTTGTTTTCTCCAACCATCGGTAGCCTGACTGGATATCCACTCTGAGTTTTCGATAGTTGGCTCTGAACCATCTGTAACAACCAGGTCCACGACCCCCACCACAGGGGAATGCCTCCCTCAAACAGGCAAGCCAAGCAGGTACTTCTAAGATCATAGGCAAGGTCTTATAAGGGAAGTCTCATAGCATCCCACAGCCGATGTGGGATATCACAAGCTCCCTTCCTTATGCCTTAGCATCCTTGCTAAGGCTCGACCATACATAGCCCAGAATCTACCTCTTTGGCCAATGTGGGATATACCCGCTCACCCTTTGTTGCCACAACCATCTCTTAATATGAGATATACCCGGGCTTGCTTCATTCTCCCCAACCATCGGCAACCAGACCGGATAGCCCAGCCCGAGCTTTCCAGAGTTGACTCTGATACCGTCTGTAACTACCTGGTCCACAACCCCACCACAGGGCATTGCCTACTTCAAAAAGGCTAACCAAGTAGGTGCTTAAGAGTTCATTGGCAAGGTCTTATATGAGAAATCTCATACTACCTCTACATAATCTCCTATTCTTTGCCTTAGCATCCGCATTTAAGGTTCGAGTCACACATAGCCCAGAATCTTCCTCTCTGCCAATCTGGAATATACCCAGCTCACCCTTTGTTCGACCATTCTCTTGATGTGGGATATACCTAGGCTTGCCTTCAATTTCCCCAACAATCGGCAACTCAACTGGATAGCCAAGTCCAAGCTTTTTGAAAGTCAACTATGATACCATATAACAACCTTGTTCATGGCCCCACCAAGGGCAATGCCTCCCTCAAAAAGGCTAGCCAAGCAAGTACTTCTAAGATCATAACCAAGGTCTTATAAGGGTAATCTCATAGTATCCCAAAGGCGACTCATTTGCCTTAGCATCCTCGCTATAGCGATCACACAGCCCAGAATCTTCCTCTCTAGCCAATATGGGATATACACAACTCACAACCATTCTTTTGATGGGATATACCTGAGCTTGCCTTCGTTTTTCCTAAGCATCAGCAACCCAATTAGATAGCCTAACCCAAGCTTTTGAGAGTCGATTTTGATACCATCAATAACGACCCAATCCATAGCCCCACCACAGAGTTGCCTCCCTCAAAAGGCCTAACCAAGTAGGTACTTCTAAGATCACAGGCAAGGCCTTACAAGAACAATATCATACTACCCCACATCCGATGTGGAATATCACAATCTCCCCTCTTATGCCTTACCCATTCTTGCTAAAGCTTAATCAGACATGGCCTAGAATCTTCCTCTCTAGCCAATGTGGGATATACCCAGCTCACCTTTTGTTCCCTAACTATCCTCTTTGGTGTGAGATATACCTAAGTTTGCCTTTGTCTCCCCTAACCATCGACAACCTAACTGAATAGCCTAACCCGAGGTTTCAAGAGTTGGTTCCGATACCATCTGTAACGATCAGGTCCACCGCCCACCACATGGCAATGCCTCTTTCAAAAGGGCAAGTCAAGCAGGTACTTCTAAGATTATATGCAAGGTCTTATAAGCGGATTCTCATAGTATCCCAAAGCCAATGTGTGATATCACACACCCAACGGGTGTGTGTCGGCAAATTGACCAGAGTATTGCTAGATTTTGGTGGTCAAATAAGGATTCCCATAAATCCATTGGTTTATTGTCTTGGCTCTTCCTTTGCCCTCCTAAACATTTGGGTGAGCTAAGGTTCCAAGACACGAAGAGTTCCAACAACACGCTACTGGCAAAATAAGCATGGAGGATTTGGTCTCAGCCCCAACCACTGGTGCCGCATGTCCTCGAAGCCCGGATTTTAAGAGTATTTTGTACCTCCAAGTTTATAGACCTTGAAATCATTCATCGGTTTGGTGTTGAATTCTTGTAATCATATAGCAGGGCAAACAATGGCGGAATGGCGATGGTCACTCAATATCTATCTAGCTGGATTAGTGGCTAACAAATTTTTCTCCCTCTCGATTGTGGCGTTAGAGAACCGATATGAATGCTCATTGCACGTCTCAGAGTTAACAGACACAGATGTTTTCACTAAGACCAAGATCTTGTCTTTCATTATTTTTCAGTTGACATAGCTTGTCAAATTCTATGCATTCATCCCCACCAATTGCGCAATTTGGCCTCGTGGAAAGGTGTAATTTTACTTGTGGAGACCTACAAGTACCGTCAATCCATTTATACAAATGTCTAGCAGTTAGAATCTTTTTTTTTTTTGAATATTGAGAACTATATTACATCAAAAGAAGTAGTACAAACGTTAGGTATAACACTAAAACTAAAAACTAAACAAAAGAACGACAGTGGTTGACAGAACCAACCATAAACAACTGAAAGAAAACAAAGAAAAGGCAGAGTTGATTGAGGTGTCAAAAATCAGGGAGTTAAGCTCTTGTATCCAAAGTGTCAGTTGAGGCAAAAGGAACAGCAGCCTGTACATGATCAAACCGCTGCTGTTGAAAGCCAACCTTGTAACGTAAACCAAAAGTAGCCAAAGCTGAGGCCAGATTTAGAACTCGTTCTGTACCCCTCCAGATGTGCACTGAGTGCAAAAATCTGTGACTGGCTGCCGAAGCAAACTGTAAAGCCAAACACTGTACACGCTGTGTAAACCCACAAGGTCGGAGATCACTGGCTGGAGGCTGTGCAATGGCAAGTGCAGGGTCAAGCAATATAATAATATGAGAACAAGGCAGAGACGATAACCACTGAAAAACCAAAGTAAGTACATATGAGTCGATGTGTGTCATGTCAGGTGAAGAAAAGAAGGACACATATGAACCGATTGGCACCCAACGTATATTAAACAGCACTAAACCCAAACCCCTTCTATTATCTGCCTGTCTTTCCGTGGTCCCCATAACACAAGTAATTGGCGCAACCTCATAAGACAGGAGCACTGGGAGAACAAAATAAGAAGGAGAGGAGGGGAGAGCGAAAACTTAAGGATTGGATTAGGTATTAGTTTACGCTGGGGTCTAGGAACTAAGGATTTGGTAAGCCTAGACTGGTTAGCATAACCACGAAGGTCCTAAAGAAACTGTTTAAATTTCCCTAGGATCAGAGAAGTAGAAAATGGAATGTGACGAAATATAAGCTCATTTCGTCCAAGCCAAATATGCCAAAGCATAAGGGAGATACGAACAATGTACATGAGATCAAGCGGTTTCCTATAGATAGGCTTAGATAACTAGGAGCATAGCCATGCTCTCGAGGAGTCTATAATCACATCTGAGGACTCAGACTCTAGAAGCGCTTTCTTTTGGAGTTCCTTAACTGCAGGGAAGTTAAAGAATAGATGTTCATGGGTTTCTGAGGTGAGATGATAAAGAGGGCAGGAGTCTTCAATGGGACAGTGTCATTTTAGGAGTTCGGAATATAAAGGAGGCGATTGTGTAGAAATTGCCAAAGAAAGAATTTTAATTTAGCCGGAACATGCAATTTCCACATACGTTTCCAGAGTTTGGAGGGGATACTAAGGGCTGAAGTAGAAGAGGAAGAGGAGAGGCTGGTAAGGACTCGGTACACTGATGAGATAGAAAAGGTTTTATTTGAGGAGAAGACTAAAGCAAGCTCGTCAACAGCAGAAAGGGCTGCGATCTTGAGGCGAAGGATAGAAGTGGCCAGGTCAATGGGAAAGAGAGAAAGGACTCGCTCTACATCCCAGGAGAGAGAATCCTGAGAAATTAGGTCGAAAATCTGCCAGTGACTATTGGCAGACATGCGAAAAGGGACCAACTTACATGGCGGGAAGTTAGGTAGCCACTAATCCATCCAAACGGATATGGACCTGCCATCGCCTATTTTCCATTGTATCCCTTGCTTTAGAACCTTCTGTCCAACTAGAAGACTTTTCCACATCCATGAACTATTATGAATCTGCTTGGCCTGAAGAAACGCTTGATGTTGAATTAGCAACCTTTGAGGACTTTGGCCGTTATGCTTTGGGGCAAGGACCAGATTTTCCAAGCCTGTTTTGCTAGCAACGCATCATTGAAGGATCGGAAGTTATGGAAACCCAAACCACCCTGGCGTTTGGGGAGGCACAGGATCGTCCAAGAGATCCGGTGGATAGATTTATGAGATGCTTCCCCCGACCACCAAAATCGTGCTAGGATTTGATCTAATTGATTCTAGACATGAATCGGGAATTTGTAGACGGACATGGCAGGCGGTCAAAAGTCTTACTCATGTCCAGTTTAAGCGCTACAAAGACGGTGCTGCCTTTTTCCGTTTCATAACACAGTGAGTAAGTTCTTGTGCCAAAATAATGTTGTCGGTTATACGTCGACCAGATAAAAAGGCGTTCTGATAAGTAAAGATAATGGAGCTGATGATTGGGGACAACCTGGAGACTAGGACTTTGGCAATGATTTTATACACAACATTGCAGAGACTAATGGGACGAAATTCGCCAGCGGAGGTGGGACATGGGATCTTAGGAATGAGGGTTGGAAAGGTGTTATTCACCTCTCTTAAAATCTTGCAGAGACTGTTAGAATCATGTATGGCCAAAGTTCTCAACTTTCGCCTTTCTTTCTATTGTGGTGTAGATTATGGCGATTGCTATTGCCGTCAAAGGTTACCATTTTTTTGGCGATTTATATGCCGATGGCTTCCCTTAAAATCAGATGGTGTCTTATTCCACTGTAGGACCATTAGGCCTGCTGTGTCAGAGACATCTTCCTTGATTGTGCGTGGGTTCAACCTATTTAAAAGGGATTCCAATATCGGAATGTTGGCCCCAACTAGGGGGAGATATCATTCTTGACGTGGTTCTCCTTCCGTTGCTCAACTGATCTATCATCATGTCTAGAATTTCCAAGGCACCCTCTGGATTATTATCGCACTTTTTGTTATATGGTGGCACCGGGATGAGCTGTTTAACCATACTGCTACTTGGCCAAAATTAAGGCCTTGGTCGCTAATGTGTTGGTAACCCCGAGATTTCAGCAACAATTTGCCAAACTGTTACATGGTCGCATTCCTTCCCGAGAGAGAATAGCCAGGCCTTTATACCTTTCCACCCTCCCCTCCATCCGCTACATGTGTCGGAGACACGTGGATGTTCTCTGCCTCCATCCCCAATGTTTAATGCGGTATCTATTACATGCCCTGCCTCGGTGTCATGTTCGGACTAGATTGGTGTTGTTCAACGCCAAGCGGATCGGTTTTATATGCAATTGATTTATGTGGCCAATAGGTTGTGTGCCCTACTAAATGCGCTTCTATTAAGAGTTTTCTTGGTTATATAACGAATAGTTTGGCTCCATGGTAAATTTTGTTGATAAGAACTACTAAAGCGAAGACTAAACTTTAGATAAATGACTATTTATCAGTATAGCGTTACCGAGTTTTACAAAAAGTTGCACCAAAAACCTTGACATTTCATGAATAGCTCATAAAATTCTTGAAGTTAACCTATTAATGTAATAAACCATTAAAGTAACAGGTGTCAAGGAACCCATAAATATGATGGGTAAAATTGTCGAGTTAGACCCTCTTTGACCAGATATCAAAAAAAAAACGTTGTATCAATAAGTACAAACAAAAGTCATATTATATATACCATCGTCCCCCATTATCCTCTTTCTTTCTTTTTTCGTTTTTGATGAAAGTAATTTTTTTATTCGATTAAAATCAAGGTGATACGTCTTAAAATAGGGTGGACACCCCGAACAAATATGCCTCATTCCGCCAACGTGACGCAGAAGAGTCACGTGGAGGAGGCTGATTACATCCTTTTTTTTAATTCTATTTTTTGCTATTCTAATTTTTCACTACTTATTTAATTTCAGAAGAGTTGTTCATAATGTGAAGACCCTGTATGATGAATCCAACTACATGCATCAAACACCTCATTGCTCAGAATGGGCATTCTTATTTAACAAGCTGGTCTTTAGCTACAATAAGTTTGTAGATATTGACGTCTGCAAATTTAAGTGAGCTGCACTCTGGTCACTTTCACAATGAGGCTAGACAAGGTGCCAACTAAGAAACCGAAGCGGCCAATTTAGCAGCACTCTAATGAAGAGAAAATAACTTAACAGAAAAATCAGCAAAAGATAGAACCAAAATATATTACATGGCCCCAGACACGAGTTTAGATCAAGTTCATTCCGAAGTAACCAAAGAGGTCTTCACTTCCAGGAATAAGTATTTTGGACATTAAAACACAGATGTGGTGATTATAGTTCCTTCGTCAAGAGATGAAATCCACTTCTAATTCCAACATGATGTCCTGAGAATGCCACATTAGGTGATACTCCACATTTCATTTGCTACTTCAACTTGTGCATCCAGAGTAATCGCACAGCAAAGAGTGCAACCGTATTCAGAACCTTTCGAACCCCTTTTTTGCCTTCCCTTATTTCTAACTTTGACGCATCCAATTACAAGAAATCATCACTTCCTTGATAACAAAACAAACAATTTTTTTCTCACCTCGGATCTTCTAAATGGCCCATTCTATAAACAATGTGCCTTTTTTTTTTTTTTTTAATTATGAAACAAAATCCTGCAACAGAATTAGAGATTAACTATGGCAACATAAATCAGATTGTTTAAGAAAGACTTGGGCTAGTAACCCCCTAAAATCAACTCTTATTAACCACAGAAATCACATGGGAAGTTCTGATCGTGTTTGAGATGTCTTTAGTATAGCACTTCACTTTGTCTCCGCAGCCCGGAAATTAGATGGTAGAACAATGACTTTTTGCCAGATGAATCATGGGTTTTACTAACCTCAAACCAGCACAATAAATGCTAATTGGTACCAGAGCAAGGAATTCTGTAATACTACCAAGTAAACGGGAGGAACAGTGATTGTATTTAACAGGCACAAATACATTTTGCTCCGAAGCTGCCGAGAAATGTTATCAACAACCAATCCTGGATTCTCTTTCCTCAACACAGCCATAGTCACGCATGCTCCTACAAGTTCTATCGCAGAGACTTATCATTTGCATTATATAGTTCTTATCACAAGGTTCAATCCGTAAACCAGCACAAAATTCCTTTCGGTTTTCAATAATTTCGGATTTGCTTATTATATCCTCTAGCCGTGAAAATTAAAAGGAGAAAACTCACCTTTCGGTCACCTATATAAGATTTCTCGATTAATAATATGTTCGAATTGAAAATTGAAAAAAAAACCACACCATATAAACCGAAACACGAGCATTCAGAAGTTGGTTAATAGAGGTATTGACTGTATTAACTATCAGTAGTCAGCTAGCATATTCGTGGAGATGATGAATTAGCAGTCAAAAATGCGAAACAAAGGACAACCCCCATTAGGTTTTAGGAGCCCTTTCGGTGGAGACTAACAAAAATTCAAATCTGACTTTCGGAACTTGTGATATGGAGGCCTCCCAAAGAAGAGCGGTAATGTAGTCCAAGAAAGCAATAAGCATATGCACAAAAAAAGCCAATTTTAAGAGAATTGGTTCGGTATCAAGGCAGGTCTTGAATAGTCCAAATTCGCGATCAGAAGTGGAACTTCTTATCCAAGTCACCAGTTTGTTGAGCAGGAGCATAAGCGAGAACGTAAACAGGACCATGAGAGTAGGCAAAGCTGTCACGTACTTAGTAATAAGTGCAAAAGTCCAGAGCCAAAAAAAGTATGGGGATTGGGAGGGAGATCGTTGCCCACTTCAGAAGGATTTGGTCTTAGAAATTGGGAATTTTTGCTGATTGTCTACTGATCTTTTAAAAGTATTTATTGCTTCATAATGGATAACATTCAGTTATGGCTACAAGAAAAGATGTGCACGCTTTGAAAATCTTACGTTATTTTGGCTCTGCAAAATGCAAAATTCGTGGCAGAAAATCCCTCTACTATCCTTATGTCTGCTCTTTTTGGGTCAAGACCATAATAACAAATCTCAGCTAGTTGTCTGGCATGTAGCGTGATAACCCCCCATCCCCAAACACAAAAAAAATAAAATATAAAACACCCAAAACCCAAAGGAAACTTTTCCTTTCCAACAGTGTGCTGCTTCAAGAGAGTATGTTTATAAAAATAAAGCAAAATGAGAGTAACGCTAATTAAAAATCATTCTTTAATTATAAAGGAAAAGAAGTGTGAAAGAAAGGAAGCATGGAATCACTTTCAACCTTAACGTCATTTACCTTCCATCTAAAATTATCAAAGATCCTATGACTCTATAATGCACTACCCAGGTTAGGAGTGTGAAATTTTAGAAACAGTATCATACTTATCAGTGTTAAGAGCATATCAAGAGGATAAGACAAACATCTTTACATCAAGAGAAATAAAGTAAAGAAACACGAATGACAGTCCCAGACCAGTTAGGCACGAAGCATCTTGGGGGTTACAAGGGTGTGGATTTCCTCATTAGGATTTTATTTCTCCATATAATATTGCCACAGAGATGACAAATTGTTTTCCTAGACGTGACCAATGAAACATAGTCCTAATAAATATTTTTATACTCGAGAGAGGTTGGGGTCGCTACATAAGCACTGTAAAATCGCAAAGAAAGAGGAAAAGAAACATAGGAAAACAAGACATTAAGGAATCTTCAGCAAAACAATAGTGATTCAACGACGACTAGAGCAAGAACACCACATTAATGATCCTGCTCAAAACGTAAATTTGTCACTAGATTATGCGGCACATCAGATTCAAATAATATGTAAAAGGAGAGATTATGGTTGCACGTTATGTTCAATGCTGCACAGTGGAGATCATGAGGATCAGTATAAATCTTTTTTTTTTTCCTTGTTAAAGATCGCATGTAGGTACGTATACGGTGTAATTACAATGGTTAATAACAGAGGTACTAAATGAGTAAAATGGGCTTACACTGGAAGTTAGTGTCTTGGGATGCATTTGTCAGGAAAAATTACAATATACAGTCCTGCGGATACCTCCACAACTTCTCAGCAACTCCAAGGATAATCGCAGAATTTTCATCGAAACGTTGACTGCTCCTTTGGAGCATTATGTATGCAGATCTCCAAGAATCACCACCCATAGCACTGAATATGAAACAGTTGCAGAAATTTCACAGAGGGAGCGGGGGCAAGAGACAAAGTAAAACTGTACAAAAAACAAACAAACAAATTAAAAGAATATGCAGACTGGATTCGGCACAACCCACTTTTTAGTTTTTACCGTGGAAAGTATCATATGAAGAAAATAAAGGTAATCAGCTAAAAGTGTTATGCAATATATGCTATCTATTTACTTGTCTCAGGTAGAAGACACCCCAGGGCTTGCTGCAATCCCTGTACTTTTTCCAATTACAGAACACCAACGCCATTACTATGAGTTGACTCTGCTAAAGTCTCAGCATTTAGAACCCCTTTATTCTACCCAGTCAACTTAAAGAACTGTAGTGGAGAGTCATTTCCAAAATATCTAGGGTTGAGCAACCCGGTCCACAGCTTAAAGTTCATACTAACCAATCCGACTTTATAGGACAGTAATATGACCTCCAAACATGTTTTTAAGGGATAGCTAATGCCGATGATACTACCCACCAGCATAACTTCAACAAATTGCAATCTTGCAACTTATATAGATTCAAAAGCCAAATGACACCCACTATCACCAACTGTACCTTCCTAGACCTGTATTATGAAACTAAAATATGTTAAACACTTTATTTCATTGGAAAATCTGGTGCAGGCTTCTCTTGGGAGTATTGAACCCTAGATATGTGGGTCCCAAAGATTGTTCTTTCCGTTTATGCCAACCATGCATTAAGTGGAAGCTTCCAGGATAGATATATAGATTTAAAAGCCAAATGACACCCATCATCACCAACTAGACTTTCCTAGACCTGTAATTTTGAAACTAGACTGTTAAACGCTTTATTTCATTGGAAAATCCCGTACAGGCTTCTCTGGGGAGTATCGCACCCTAGACATGTGGCTCCCAGAGATATGTATTTTTCTACTCCAATCATGTATCAAATGGAAGCTTCCAGCGGTAAATAGACAATGGACAGTACATTCACATGCCCCTGCAGGCAATGAGCACATTCACCGAACAACAAAAGATACTCTTAAGTGAAACCCATGCCTACCAGGCCAGCACATCCAGATAAAAAATTAATTTCTCATCACCGATAAGAAAGGAATCGTCATTCTTGCATTCCCCTTATTCTGCGTAAAATATAAGCAGCTAAATATGTGGGAGGGTATTTCGATTGACATACGCAAGTTCCAAATCGAGGAAAAAAGGCCAGAATATACTAGTTACATGCCCGTGCGCAATAATACTATTTCTGCTTCAAATAAACATTGAATGTGTTGAATTGAACACTTATATATCACCATTACATTGCCTAGAGCTGCTCAGAAAAGTTGAGTACAGTGTACTTGGCTAACTGTATCAGGACCAATCTAAAGATTCCCATGGTTGAGAGAAGCCAGTAAAACAAGTGTCTTAGACTTTATATACTAATTAAACGGTCTATAGCTGAACAGACATCAGTACCCCATATTGAAATGTTCAGTCACCATCGTCTGTAAGGCCATAAGCTATTACAGAATAGCCCAGAAATGTATATCATGCTTAACCACCAGTAACATGCAAGCCCCCCATTACAGGTAAAGAGAAAAATCAAAGTGCACCACCACCAAGTGCACAGCAAACTGCAGATTGCACCAACTAAACGGCGGAACCAAATGCAAGCTGGGAGACTTGAACCTAAGACCTTCCAAACCAGAGCTCCAATACCATCTGTTAAGTTACCATCTGCCCTAATAGCTTAGGCTGTTACAGAATAGACCCAAGGGTGTACATCAAGCTTAACAGAAAAGAAGGGCCCGTATGTTTACCATATTCGTTTTCTGTTCTCATTTTGTGTTTTCATTTTCATAATTTTCGTACTCAGTTAGAAAATATGCTCCTGTACTTTTATCATTTTCACCAAAAAATTTCAGCTACTTTTTCTTACATTGGGTTAAGTTTGGGTGAGGTGTTTATAGTTTTTTTTTTCACTGTTTGAATAATTTTACCCAAAACGAAAACGGTAAAGAACCCCCCCCCCCACCCCCCCCCCCCCCAAAAAAAAAAAAAAAAACCTTTTCATCATCATTGAAAAAAACAGAAAACGAATAAAGTAAACGTACGGGCCCGAAATTTCTGGAATAAACTTACCTTTTGGGCCATGAGAAAACAATTTCACTAACATGGAGGAACGTCATTGCAAGAACTGAGAACTGTGCTAAAGAGAAGCAACAGGTTGGCAATTAACCCTCTCGTACATACAGGGGTTTGCCACCCTCCAGATCTAGGAGACTGTCTTCTTGATGTTGTAAGATGGTGGATTGGCGTCTTTGGATCTTATTTCTGATGGATGTGGTTTTCACCCGCTATGGTTTAGGGAGAGAGTTCCACAATAATCTCAAGCCAACCACATTGTTATCACATAAAAATTTGTTGTATCTTCGAAATTTCTAAATTAGTATCCAAACAAGAATTGTACCTCTTTTGGATTTCAATTAAAAGGCTAGCCAAACATAGCATTATCTCGTATGGAAGAAAGCCAACCACAAATGTCAATTTCTTTGCCTTCTCAATCAATCCAGTTGCTTTCTGATTTAAATCTGCTGCTACTGTTGGAAAAATACTCATCATTTCAATATGCTGGGGTCTGCATGGTGTAAAAACATGGTCCTAACATGGGTTAGAATTGTCATCCTTTGCAGTATGCTGGGGCGCCTTTGATTTCCAGTCTGCCAGGCGTTTTACCGAAACGACATTTCTAGATGGGGGCATGGGTTAGCGGACTCGATTATAAGGAAATTAGAAAACTTACTCAAAACACTGATTTACCGAGTCTAATATGTCGAAACTAAGAGGCACCTATGAAACTTACCATGAAAAGAATGAAGCCTGGTAAATCATACTGAAGTTTGTCTGAGAAGGATTTCTATTTTCAAAGTATTCCGAGATAGATCAGAAGACTGGCAAAGAAACCTTCTCCATTTAAAATACACAAGGCCGCCAAGAAAACATGATAGCCATTTTATCAATCCCCTGACTTTAACTTCTATCAGAGGGATTAATACTTTCAATATGAGATAATTGTGTAAATTACTGTTAAATACTTACAAAAACCATAATGAAGCTTCACTTGGTCTTAAGCAGGCCTCCAACTGAGGGAAGACATTTCGGGTCTACAAGGCGTTATTTGTGGACCACCATGGCCTAAGAAAAATACAACCATGAAATTATTCATCCCCCATCGCAACAGATTGAGAGGTTAGACAGTCGCCTCTAACAATAATGAAGCAGCTTTTCTACATGGAAAGATCACCTGGTACTGTCACTCCAGCTGGAAGGGGGTTAACAACAGAGGACTGAAAACCGACATTATGAGGAGTCCTCTCAACAGGTGGTCGGAAATACCCTGGCACTGTAAATTCCATTAAGCTGTAATAAGCCTACGTATCTCCATCGAGTAAAATAGAAGTATAAAAGAAAGTGCGCGAAACTTAATCATGAATATCCTAGTGGATTCTTTATCAATGAAAAACTTGATATTTAAATATGTCTAACCTTCTGCAAACATAAAGCAACAGATTTCAGAAAAATTAGAATCTAGAAGATGATTGCTAGAGGACAAATGCACAAATCAGAAAAAAAGATAGGACTGAGGCATGCTACGAGATTTCTCAGAATGGTCGTTGAAGGGGTTGAATTTTGGGGTGTCACTTCTTGTGTTATAATGACGCTTTGATTTTTGTAAGGCCCTGTATTCACGACTTTGTTATCAGGGCTGCATCTAGTTGTGTTTTGAAGCTGAACCGTTATGGTAGCAAACATATCCTTGTGGTCTGGGCACTATTTATAATATTGATTCTTTGAAGCCATGTAAGCCAGTAAAAGAAAAATCCTTTCCAGTTTTACCATGGGGGCTTCCTAAAAATATAAGGCTATCTATAGAACTTTTCAAGGTGAGATTGGCTGGTTTAAAGCGCTTCTCCAAGGAGAGGAGACTTACCTTGATCTACAGCACCTTAACCAGTATCCAGCAATTGTCCATTTGTTTCTATGCCTAGATTAGCAGAAAAAGACTCCAATCACCAAAGAGATTTTTTGGGCATTGCCGACTAATCACAATTTAATCTCCCGATCAATGACGTGGTTTGCGCATTCAAAACCTAAACCTTCTTGTGGAATTCGGAATTAGAAGGGACTGAAGTTTGGAGAGAGATCACCACTGCTAAATATGGAGTAATTGGGGTGATTGTTCTACAAGGACGTTAGGTTGTCTAAGGGTAAAGGTTTACAGAGTAATATTTGAAACGAGGGACCTTATCTGAAAATCAAGTCAAATTTTGGCATTATACGTGGCCCGGGGATGCTCCTGTCAAGATATCTCCAGACCTTTCCTACATTGCACTTGAGTGTGTTCAGCCACAGATTCTTTCTTCACCTTCTTTGAGGAAAGAGTTAACCACAATTTTCAAGACTAGGAATTATATTAACTTCACAAGTAGGAAATGGATTTTGTTGCTCAACTTTTCAGATTAACTGTATACTCTGGAGTACCATTATCAATACTTTGCACCAGGGGGCTGCACGGTGTTGATCCCTTGGAGGTCATCTAAAGACCAAAAGCGCTGAGACAGGTCGCTCTTTTTGCTTCATGCTCCACATTGGGACAGAGCCACACCATGCAACATCTGAAAAGGAGGAATTTGCTATTGTCAAAATGGCTAGTTATAAAATCTCTGGCATCCCAGTTGGAGAGCAGCTGCTTTATGTCTTGGCAGTCTATTAGGCAGCAAAAAAATAGGTGCCTTTCCGATAGCCTCGGTAGGCCCCTTTTGGATGTGCACAGGTCTAGTTGAGGTCACTTTGTACGTAGACTTTCAAAACCTTGTCATTCTCTGAATGTTTTTACTAAAATTTTTAGGAATTGCTTTTTTTTCTCTTTGATGAACAAATTTGTTACAAAGAGAAACCCCAGAGGGGAAGGAAAGGTGGACAGCCCCACATCAAATCCACCTCAAACAGCACCCTATACTAAAATCATCCATAAAGGCTAAATGGCCTCAGACGATCGTTGGAGTTCCTCCTTGTCCCAAAAAAAAAAAAGAGAGGTTCAGGAAAGCGAAGAAGAAAGAAAGAAAGAAGAAGGCCACAGAAGATGATTATATGATATACATCACCTTATGTTGTCATCCCTAAATAATCCTCTTTTTCATTCATCCTATATTCCAATCTCCCTTCGTTTTTCTCCCTCTTTATTCCCTATAAGCAACAATATACTAAGAAAGGACCGCCATTTGAACACAAATCCTGGTACACATGAACTACACGAGCAGGAACTCAATGTCTAAAAGCTATACAGAACAATCTAAAAAGTTTAACAAGGAAGAGGACCATCCCCGCTAACAGACATCCAAGAACAAAAGGATCTCAAAACGACACGCTCCATACCTAAAACAGAAATATGCTTCCCAGATAGCACTAATACGTTCCAACCAAAGATATCATAAGGGGCAGCGTTCCAACAGGTAGGCCCTGAATTCTGTGGGCATCCTTAAGGTCAGCAATGAAGATTTTGGTGACAGATATTGGCATCACCCATTTACCACACAAATCAAAATAATAAAAAGAACAAACCTCTTGAGCCAAATGACATGGTGATTTACAGGTTCCTCCGCACACAAGCACATAAGACTACCGCCAACATTATCCTCTTCCTCTTTCTCAATTTGTCAGGAGTGAGAATTGTTTTCCAAGCAAGGACACCAGGCATAGAAAGCCCCTTCGGAGGTGCCTTTGTTCTCCTTTCTTCTCTCAATCAGCTTTGCAAGAGAGAAGAGAGGCAAATCCCGTTTAGGATTTATTAACTGCAGTAGGGAGTCACAAAATCGTTTTTACCCACTCTTTCTGTCTGTTTTCTTCAGTTTTTGGATCTTTGATTCATTGAACAAAACTCAAAGCGCTGAATAAAATGGAGTGCTTTTTTTCTAGCCTTTCGTCACTCAGGCTGGGCCGAACAGCAACCTCTCGCATGAGCTCAGCTCTCACCTGAGGCACTCGCCTGGCTCACCTTTAACAACACTGGTTGGATCTTTTTTCTATTTTTCTTCAAAAGGAGTATCCAAGTTCATAAATTGGTTTTGTTTGATTCTTGATGGTTCCTAACTCCTTTTTCTATCTTTGTCAATTGGTCTATGCAACCTGTGTACATGGACCACTCAATTGTTTGAGCAATTTCTTCCAAGAAAAGGATGACAGGAATGCTTGGAATTCTCAAAGCTTGACTAAAACTTGGACATCCCCTTCCACTTTGTTATATATAAAAGGTTGGAATAAATTGATTGGAAATTTTCAGGCTTTGACTTAGTTGACTAGGTAGATCTTTCCCCTTGCCCAAAAAAGAAGACCGACTAGAATGTTTTGGAGTCTCACAAGCTAGAGAGAAAGGGATTGGACTTCATTCCCCCATTATGCTAATCAGCCTCTTCAATAAATAAAACACACACAAGCCAGCCCATTGGAAGTTGGAATCTATGTTACATGGACTCTTTGGTTTGCGTGAAGTACCCGTGTCGGACACTCGACACTTGGACATGGGTATGGCATATGTGTCCGACAAATTTCATAGGATATGCCATTATGATT
>JAVXUP010003922.1:0-48404 GCA_033070095.1 Escallonia herrerae | reverse complement strand
ATCGCCGGCTCAATCAACTGCGGGACGGGCTATATGCCATCGTCGGCTCAATCACACTGCGGCATGGGCTTAGCGCCATCACGGGCTTAGAATCATCGCCAGCTTAATCAACTGCGGGACGGGCTGTATGCCGTCACCGGCTCAATCAAACTGCAGCATGGGCTTAGCGCCATCACAGGCTTAGCGCCATTGCTGGCTCAATCACTAGGACTATGGTCCTCACAGCAAGGTGGGCTCGCAACCCTGGAACCATCGTCGGCACAACCTTGAAGCCACCGACATCACACGTGCAGGGAGCTCCTATGCAAAGACTTCACTACAACGGACCCTAAGCACCAAGCGGTGACCATGGTCACTCATGTTTCTTGGGATCATCGACACCACCAGGGCAATGACCCACAGGTCACTCCGGGACGGGAGCAGGTCCTTGGAGGGCATCGCGCCTAGCCCGCCTGGCAGTTGGCTACAGGGCCAACCCTCACCACTGTCAGGTTCTCTGCGCGTCTCTTGACGCACCTTGTGGGATTCAGTAAGGGCTTGGACTGGAGGCTGGGGCAACGGGCTACTCTGACCATGCTACCGCGGCATGATCAGTCTCCTCAGACAGGCAGAGAGATGTTGCAAGGGCAGGGCAGCACGAACTTAGGGACCGGCAGTCCCAACGGAGAATCAGTTCTTTGGCCCCCTGGCGACGTGTCGTTCCCAGGGGGTGACACATGTCAACTTATGACACATGCACATTTTTGCCTATAAATAGTGGACTTTGGAGCTTTTCCAAGGATCTTTCTCTCATTTGAACTTTTCACTTTCTCTCTCTAAAAAGACATTCTCTCTAAAATTCTAGTGAGAGAAACACACTTGGACTCACGTCCCCGAACCCTCGACGCTGCATCCTTCTCACGGACCGTCGACTGTCGCCCCTGTTCGTCGTCGCCCTGCCTGCGCGGCGCTGCCAGCCCTCGCGACCTGTCTGGGGAGCCTTGCCCTCAGCCCTTACGCCATCCTTGCTGTCTCCCGCGTTGCCTACCTGGAAGCTGACTCAGACTGCATCCTTTGTGGCACCTCCACGTAGCATCGAACCCTTTTTCGCATCAACATTTTGGCGACTCCGCTGGGGAGGTGAACATCGTGTTGCAGTCTGCTGCACTTAGGCATCATGCCTATGCAACGGCGAGTTACGAGGGCTACCAGCCAGAGCCTTATCCATCCCGTGCAAGAAGAAGACCACCCGGTCGAGCAAGAGGGAACTAGCGCCCTGCGTCCCCAGGGCCACCCCACGTCTGACGTGCAAGTTGCAGTCAATGCGGCCATTCAGCAGTTCACTCCTACTATAGCCAGCATACAAGACTCGCAAGCCACTCTCATGATCGCTATGAAGGAAATGCAGAGATCCATGCAGATTATGGCCTCACAGCAAGTCATTCCACCGGCCCAGCCCACAGGACCTGGACCATCCCCTGACGCCGCCCAGGCCCCAGTCTCGCGACCACTACCGCCTCGGCCTTCCAGACCTCTGACGTTGGGGCTCGCGACATCCTCCCTGCCTATAGCTGGCACACTGCATCCCGCGACGCCATCACACAGACCGCAGCTGGATCCGCGACCGGTGCTGCAGCAAATCATCCCTGTTACTACGCCACAGCATTTACCGGCCAGAAGTTCTTCTGAAACTCATGAGTCCATCGAGATGGAGCCCAACCCCTACCTGACGGAGCAACATCAAACGACCGGCCAGGTGGTGGACATGTCTTACCCAGCCACCCACGCTGCCGCACACGTGCCTGTGGCAACGCCTGCCCCGTATTGTCCTCCTGCTCCACCAATCTACCCAGTTGCACCGTCAGGGGGCTCGGGGGCTCGAGGAGCCCCAGCCAGCCATCAGCCGCTAGTTGGCCAGGAGGAGCCACTCCCTCATTATGTCTCCAAAGCTGACTTCGATGCACTCCTCCGCCGGCTGTCACAACAGTCTGCACCCGGCTCGCTGACTCAGCGGACAGACCGCACGCCGTATGCCAACGAAATGGCCACTGTACCCTACCCTCTCAGATACAAGCAACCCACCTTCGTGCTCTTCAACGGGCGTGAAGGCAACGCCCGTGAGCACTTGACGAGATTCGTCGGCTCATTGGAACAGTATGGCCCGGGCGATAGTTTGAAGTTGAGGGAGTTTCACAAATCCCTCACGGGCTTGGCATACACTTGGTATCATCAAATCCCCGCGGGGACAGTCCGTTCTTGGGATGAGATGGCCCAACTATTCTTGGACAAATTCCACTACGAAGCCGAGCGCGTCACCATAGTGGACATCGCCAGTATACGCCAGAATTCCGGCGAAGACTTAACCAAATATGTGCAACGCTTTCACCTTAAGTGTCTCGAGTGTACAGATTTCAGCAAGGACGAGACATTGGTCCCCATATGCATCAAAAACATGAACGACATCTACCGGGTGCACATTGAGAACTTGCAGTTAAGGTCTTGGGGGCACCTCAAGGAAGCAGCGCGACGTACTTACGAGACGGTCGGCCCTGTCAAACCATGGAGGACTCGCACGCAGAATGCATTGCTGGCCTCGACAAACATACCTAGCGCTCAGCGCGACAGCAACAGCACCAACCATAACAGTGTCAGCAATTACGTTGGCTCCAAGCGTCCGCTCCCGGATAGGGACCAACGCCCCGACAAACGAAGACAGTAGGAGACCCCCCTGCCTTTCCATGTGACCTGAATACGGTGAAAGAACTCTTGACAGAATGGGTTGCTAACGACCGCAATTTTAGACTACCACCTGTGCGGATCCCCATCACGGACGAAGAAAGAACCCGGCCCAACTACTGTCCCTTCCATCAAGCCCTTGGTCATCCTCTCCAAAACTGCAACGCACTACGAACCATCTTTGCAAGAAAGGTCGCGTCAGGCGAACTACAGTTACGGAAGAACAATGACGTGCGTAAGGACCCTTACCCGAACCATGGTAACAACAACCGAGGGCATCAGGTGCTCATGGTCGTTACAGACCACGCCGAGCCTCTAGTCCCCGAAGTTCCTGCAGAGGTCTCCTCTATGGTCACACCTTGTATTCCTCCCACCCTTCAACCAGCGTCCTCAGTCGGACAGATGACGAAGATTAAAAGTTTTTTTGATGAAATGGGGTTCTCACCCACGGCACGGCTTACCTTTCAAACTGTCTGATCGAGGTCACCACAGGCCTCGGTCCTGAATGTTTCACTGCCCAAGCCGAGCTCAGACATGTCCCTTCTACCGCATTCGTTTTCTCGGACGAGGACTCACCGCCAATTGAACACCACAACCGACCGTTATACCTCGAATGCACTATTAACGGCACAGGCTTTCGTCGCGCCTTAGTGGACTGCGGCGCCTCAATCAACATCATTCCCCTCATCACCCTGCAGCAAGCCGGCATACCACCAAGGAAGATCATCCGTGACCCTGTCAAGATTACTGGCTTCGGGCAAGGCCCCCAGTCTACCCTCGGCCACATCACCGTCGACCTTATGGTCGGCACTGTCCGTCGAGACACCACTTTTCATGTGATAGACAGCGAGTCCTCCTTCCACCTTCTGCTTGGACGACCTTGGATTCATGTTAACAAGGTTGTTCCCTCAACGTACCATCAATGTGTAAAACTGGTGGCCGGTCCTGTGGGACACGAGGTAGCACTAACGATCCCCGCAACCAGGGCACCCTTCGAATATGCCGAGTCTTGCTTCGCCGAGGCCTCTTTCTTCACTGAGCTCGCCCCAGATGGTGAGAACGCCACTCACATCCATTCCACCAAATTGCCAGAATGGGACGAGTTGTGCGGAAACAAACCTCCCAAGTCCAAGTCCGAATCCAAGAAGAACAACAAGAGCAAAACATCAGCTTCTTCGCCGCCACACGCGGTCTTGATCGATTCTCCGCCCTCATCCCCTAAGTAAAAAAAGCACAAGTCTGAACCTACCTTCCGACGCATCGTCAAAGACGGGAAAGTGATTTACCAGTTATGACGGTGTGCGGGGGTCCCTGGTGGTTCGTCATCTGACCCCCTCGATTCTGACCCGACCGCAAAAATAGAATGGTGCTGTACGGCCGAGCATTGCCCGCCAGACCCCGAACTTACTCCGGGCGCTGCCCCACCCTGCTATGAAGACGGCCCTCGACCGCAGGCCGAAGATCTTGAAGAAATTAACCTGGCCGACCCGGGCGAGGAACCCCGTTTGACATACATTGGCACAAAACTCGCCCCAGGCCGAAGAGAGGAATTGGTTACCCTCCTCCGTGAATATCGCGATGTATTGGCGTGGAGTTACAACGAGATGCCGGGGCTGGATCCTGCCTTGGTGACGCACCATCTTAACATCGCTACCAGGTTCAGCCCTGTCCGACAGCATCCGAGATCCTTCCGTCCAGAACTCGAATTGAAGATCAAGCGAGAGATCGAGCGGCTTCTACAGGCCGGCTTCATTGAACCAATTACTCATCCCATATGGCTGGCCAATATCGTCCCTGTCCAGAAGAAGAGTGGCCAAGTACGCGTTTGTATTGAATAGAGCTTGTCCCAAAGATGAGTTTCCACTACCTAATATCGACATGCTTACGGAAGCTGCCGCCGGATACGAGACCTTGTCCTTCATGGATGGTTTCGCCGGCTACAACCAAATTTGAATGAACCCGGACGACTGCGCCAAGACAGCCTTTCGAACTCCAATGGGTAACTTTTGTTGGAAAGTCATGCCTTTCGGTCTCAAGAATGCGGGTGCTACCTATCAGCGAGCCATGACCGCCATCTTTCATGACATGATACACCGTACCGTGGAGGACTACGTCGACGACCTCATCATCAAGTCTAAAAGGGAAGGCGATCATCTCACAGACCTGCGAGCGGTCTTCGATCATTGTCGATAGTACAACATGCGGATGAATCCGTTGAAATGTGCCTTTGGAGTCTCCTCCGGCAAATTCCTCGGCTTTTTGGTTAGTCGACAAGGGATTGACGTTGACCCTTCTAAAGCTGCTTCTATCCAAGAAATGCCGCCGCCTAAGAGCACCAGACAGTTGAAGAGCTTCCTCAGCAAGGTTTCCTACCTTCGACCATTTATCCCTGCCTTAGCCGAACTTATCACGCCCTTTCGGCGCTTGACACACAAAAGCGCACCATGGAGTTGGGAGGCGCCCCAACAACGAGCATTCGAACAGATCAAGGCAATCCTCATGTCGCCACAGACCATGGTCGTGCCCCAGCGGGGTGTTCCACTCTTGCTTTACTTAACCTCCACACCCAGGTCCGTGGGGGCCTTGTTGGCCCAAGAAGTAGGCGGGGTAGAGCGTCCAGTTTATTACCTCAGCCGATCGATCAGGGGACCCGAAGCCAACTATTCTGAGCTCGAGAAGCATTGCTTCGCCTTGGTCTACGCCTCGCAGAAATTTAGGCACTACTTCTTGTCGCACCAAATCATGCTTGTCACCAAGGCTGATCCACTACGATACATGCTCACACGCCCTGCCTTGTCTGGACGACTTACCCGCTGGTTATTGCTGCTAGCCGAGTTTGGCCTGTCCATTAGAAAGCCTACAGCTCTGCGGAGCCAAGCACTCGCCGATCTCCTGGCCTTCTTTCATTGACAACAGTGTGAACCAACTTCAGATCAATTACTAGGGGAGGAGACGACCCTGATCTCCGACATAGACGACTTGTGGATACTCGAGTTCGACGGCTCAGCCACTAGCAAAGGTCCTGATAGAGCTCCCCTCCGGCAAGGGGGTGCCGGTATAGTCCTTCACAATCCACAGGGTGTTACCACGTCCCTATCCTTCAAGCTCGCGTTCCCAGTATCCAATAATGAAGCCGAATATGAGGCCCTTGTCATCGGCCTCATGCTAGCTACCAGCATGGGGGCTAAGTCATTATGCATAAAGGGGGACTCAAACTTGATAATGTAACAAGCTGACGGAGAGTTCGCGGTCAAAGAGCCAGCTCTGGAGCCTTATCGTGCCCTGGTACAACACTTGGAAGGAAGACTTGGCCATGTCCAATATGAACATCACAACAGGTGCCGCAACCGACATGCGGACAGCTTGGCCACGATCGCATCGAAGATTGAGTTTGACGGTGAACGGCAAGTGTTAACCATCATCAGAAGAGACGCACCATGCATGACGTTGAACCTAGTCCCAAAAGAAACTACTGCCAGTGACTGGAGGCAGCCGATCGTCAACCAACTTAGGGCACCATCTCTTGCGTCCACCTCCACCCTCATGGGTTTCTTAATGTTGGGAGACGTCCTATACAAACGATGTCCCGGAGGCACTCTGGCTAGGTGCTTGGCCCCTGCAGAAGCAAAGCATAAACTGCAGCTCAGCCACAAGAAATGTTGTGGCCTCGACGGCCCCCCTCTGTACTGTCGTCTCCAGCGCATGGGCCTCTTTTGGCCGTCCATGGCCAAGGACGCTTCGGATGTACAACGGGATTGTTCAGATGCCTGTATGCACCGATAGTGCCGAAGCACTTGTCGTTAGCGTCAAGGGCGACTGGCGTCAGCCTTTCCTGCAATACCTAACTCATGGGCTCCTACCGTCGGATCGCGGCTCGGCACGATCTGTCAAGTGCCAATCGGTTAGATATTTCGTGGCTGAAGGCGAATTATTTTGCAAAGGGTTTTTGGGGCGCACCCTACGCTGCTTACAAGGTGCTTCGGCCGTGGAAGTGATTAATGAAGTACATAATGGTGCTTGTGGGGAGCATCAGGGATCGCGTAAGCTGTACGCAGAATTGCTAAGGTTAGGGTACTATTGGCCGACCATGGAATCCGACTCCATCACTCATGTCCGACATTGCCAGCCCTGCCAGAGACATGCCGACAGGATGCATACACCAACGTCCGATCTCCGTATGATCGTGGCCCCTTGGCCATTTCACTATTGGGCTCTTGACCTTCTTTGCCCCATACATCTGCCGTCAAAAGGCCTTATATGGATCATGGTCGCAACCGAGCATTTCACGAAGTGGGTCGAGGCCATACCTCTGCGAAAAGCCACGGGAGGCGCCATTGCCAACTTCTTGCGTGACCACATCATCTGTCATTTCGACATCCCACGATGCATCATCTCTGACAATGGCACCCCATTCATCAACCGGGATGTTCGGACTCTCATGAAAGCGCACGACATCAATCACGCTACATCAACCCCTTACTATCCGCAGGCCAATGGTCAAGCTGAAGCCTCCAACAAAACCCTATTGCTCGTTTTGTCATGCATGGTTCACGACGCGAGCGGCTCTTGGTCTGAAAAGCTGAGCCATGCCCTTTGGGCTTACAGAACCTCCAGACACACAGCCACGAAGGCCACACCCTTCTCCCTTGTTTACGGGGACGAGTGCGTGGTACCCGCCGAGGTCGCGGTCGCCTCAGCACGACTAGCCCTCAGTAGTGGCCTAGGGGAGGAGGAAACCAGAATAATGGCCCTTGAAGGCCTGGATGAGAAACGAGCCAACGCTATGCACCGAATGAAGAAACACCACGAACAACTTGTCAAAGCCTACGGGAAGACCGTCAAACCCCGCTCCTCGTGGAAGGCGACCTTGTCCTCCGGGCCACCAAGCATGTGCGGGCCAACCTGTCAGCCCCTAAGTTCGCACCCAACTGGGAAGGGCCACTTGAAGTGCACACGGCCAGAAGCAACGGCTCCTATCTCCTGCTCGACCCAGACGATGGGTGACTCACAGCCCCTGTCAATGGTCATTACCTGAAGAAATACTACGCATAGCCAGCTGCAGCTTGTTCGTCGCAACCTCCCACACGCAGTTTGGAACACTCGCACCATATTTTGTTGTATATAAGTGCATGTCCTGACTTGTAATCCTCGTCGCTCATTACAAGTTCTTTTTTTATGAAACAACATCTTTAGCCAAGCATTATCCATACGCAGTCTGTTCGCTGCACATATATTTCTGCTTAGCCTGCGTCTTTTACTCCTAGTCACTGTGCTATGTGCCCTCGACGGAAAGAGGGAACATCATTGGACAACCATCAAACATAAGACATTCGATAATCGTAACAACAAAATAACAAGAGCACAATACAACCACAATAAATGACAATAAGACAACACGCAGCCATGCTTCATGACGCCAATAAGAAAAATATATGTACATCCTTCTTTTTTTTGGCCACTATCGGGCGCGGTTCATACATCAAATTCGTCATAAGTCCTACAGAAAACTAGATAACAGCACTGCTACCGGATGAGAGCTAAACGCCTCCAGCGTGTGACGCTGATCCTGCAACGCCGACCATCCAGCCTCGAGCTCAGCCTGCCGCCTCAGACACTCAGCCTCTCGAACCACCACATCAGCGCCGCCTCTGTAGGTCACTCAGCCCTCTCTGCAGCTCGGTCAACTGCCTCTCTATATCCACCACCTCCCTATCAATGACGATCAACTCTCCTCTAATCTCTGACCACTCCACCTTTAGCCCTGCGCGCCGTCTCTCAAGTAGCACGTCCTCCATCCGCACCAAGGCCATCCTCTCCACCATGACACTGCCCTCGCTCCTCAACTTCAAGAAATCAGCTATTCAGTCCAGCTGCAAGCCTAGAGAGGTGAATGGCGCAAACTCCGTCAGTAACCGTTCAATAAACGCCGTCGACCAGCCTGTCGTAGGAACACTGGCGAAGGGTAGTAACCACTCTACGAACCCTGCATACACCCACCTCTGCAGTACGGGGTTCTCTACAGTCACTCCCTCAAATGTCTGCAGGAAGGCCGCCTTCACCGACTCCAACTGGCAAACTGTCTCAGCGGGCAATTGGAGGCTCTCCCATGATACGACGTCGGCCTGCCCGCTCGACGACCCCCTTCTCACCTCGCCAACCACTGCACCACTTACTGCATCACCCACCACTGCCGCAGGCCTCTCACTCACTCCACCCGCCGGCTGTACACCGACAGTCATCGAGTGCATCGCCATCAATATAGCCCCCGCCTCGACAGCTGACCCTGACGATGCGTCCTGCTGATGCTCCGCAACAGGCTGTGCCAGAATCTCCGGCTCGTGAGCACCGGGTGCCACCGCGGGTTCCAGCTCCACCGGATCCTCCTACTCAACCCCCGCAGCCTCCGCCTCTGTGCTTGTCCACCAGTAGCCACTAGCATCAAACATCAACGACTCGTCGACTGCTCCTCCATACACATCATTCACTCTCTCCTCAGCTCCCGACAGCGGGCTTACCCTGCCGCTCACGCCAGCCCTTTATATGTCAACCGCCTCCGACACACCCCCGCGCGCCAGCTCGTCTACTTCAACCGCCACCCCCTCCTCTACCTCGGCAGCCGCGCCAGCGTCACCAGCTCCCTCCACCGTCTGCTCATCATACTCCTGTCAAAGGAACCTGCAATACGTTAACTCTTTTATTATTTTTTTTGTATATAAACAAGATAAAATCAGAAAGATGATGTAATTGTAATGGTAACAGCTCGTCTTACCTCCAACACTGGCTCCTCTAACTCCTCCCTCGGCCTCTTCGACCTCGCCAGGCATGAACCCGAGGTGCCTGCACTCGCCTGACAAGCACTCTCCATCATACTCACCCTCAGCGCCGACATCGGCCCCTAGCACTTGCGGTGGCGGCATTGATGGCTCTCCTCCGCGATCCTCCTCCGGAGCCTCATCCTCAGAACAGTCGCCCTCCTCGTCCGACTCATCACCTGGATCTCTCTCAGAGCCCCTGGCGACACTCCCCGACACTAGCGCCAGCATGCCAGCCTACCGCGCAGTTGTCGCTGATACCAAACTCAATGCCCGGTCACATGCAAACACGTCTACCAGCCGACGTGTGCCCGATGGCTGCGCCAGCCACTCCGCCCAACTCACTCGTAGTCGCTCCCACCACTGCGCATACCCCACGGTCACTGCCCCCACTACAGCTGTCCCGAGCCGCCTCTACTTTGTCACAGATACCGGCCACTCGCGGACTCTATCATATCGTGTATACCCAAACGCGGTCGTCACACTCCACGGGCCGCGGTACCCACACAGCGGCTCCAAATCGTAGCCGAATGCCAGCGACAACCGATCTAGGCTATACCGGGCCACGAAATACACGTTCTCCGCAGGCTTCCCACCATCGTCGGTTAGCACCAAGAGCCAACCCAGAAAATAGGCCATCAGGAGCACAACGTCGGCCGGTGCAGAGGACCCCTACTGGCTAAGTCCCTCGTCATCTCCTGTCCATGCAACCAAGGGGGCACCCCATACGACCAATGCATATCTCTGTATGGCCATGCCAGGCACACCTCGCGAGAGTCTACTAACCGCGATAACGGACAATCAGGTCTCTTGATGCCCGACCATGCGAACGCCCGTGATCCGCCACCTCTTGTGATCTACCACCATGCGTTACCATCCTCATCGTTGGTACCGAATGCTGGTGTGGGAACCCTATCGGACGATAATCTGGAAAACACTCATACAGGTACCGCTGCAAGAACATCAGGTCCACGTACGTAGCCACCTGATACCGCCCATGCGACCGCTTCACGTCGTTCATTAGCTAATCCAGACATGAGTACAGAGTGCCCAGATACACAGGACCCAGCCTGACGCGCCTACCCTGCGCCATCCAAATCGCCAAGGGAATCACCCTCGGAGAAATGCCGTCCTTTGGTGTCCCTTCAAACACAAACCTGCAAGCAGAAGCTCATTACACGTGACATGGAATAAAATCGAATCATGAATGCGATTTACGGGAAGTACGAGTCTCACCTCGACAGGAACATCGTCAGGAAAGCTACCATCTCGTACCACTCGTCCTTGTGATACGGTCCCATCATAAAATGAGCAACAGCACCCAATCTCTGCCCCGGCCTTGCCTGCGCCAAACCATAGAACAGTCGGAGCCATCCACTGTATGTTCCCTTCCAGTGCTGCTTCGTCTCTGCTAAGATGTCCAGTAATTGTGTCTGCAACAAGCGCTCCTCACCACTGAGCCGCGTTACACGTGCGTCTAACTCGCCCTGCATCGGCAGACCTGTCAACATCATCACGTCCAGCAGCGTTGGCCCGGTCTCTCTGAACTCTGTCACAAAGGTGTGTGTCTGAGTGCTCCACCTCGACAGCAGTAAGGTCATACTGGGCGTGTCCTTATACAACTCCAGGCCCCTACCCGTAATATCCACCACTGGTAGCAACCCCAACATCTGTAGTAGCGCCTGCCATCGCGGCATCTCCACCATGTGCTGACACCAAAAGTCCTACCCAGTCGGCATCGCGTCATGCCCCTTGAACACTATAGGTGCCCAAGGCATGTCCTCCTTCTCCACCAAGAATCCTGACACGCATCTCGGCGACATCACAGGTGCCTCCTTCCAGCTCAGAGCGTGCACATATGGCGACGGTACCCGTGGCTCCTCTTCTATTGACGGGCCACTCCACAGCACTGTAAAGGCTCCATCAACCACACGGATGGCAAGCTCCCTCCACAACTCACGGTCAGGAACCTGTGGTACCATGCCCTCATTGCCAGCAATGTGTTCGTCTTGTCTAGCTTCAGATCGTATGACCTCACTCTGCTATCATCAAATGTCAAGGGCACAGCTGTCTCCCCACCCGCCGTAACTCTGGCCTCATCTGTCGGCGGCGAAGCCACGGGTTTTGTCGTCATGACCCGTGATGGTCGTGATGCACTAGCCACTGTGCCCCGTGGTTTCGCGAACATTTTTTGCTTAACCTTTCTTGGGATAGGCATCGGCTCGGCAGGCGTGGCCCTCACTCCACCTAATGACCCCGACCCCCCTGGCTGGGCCGACCCCCAGGTAGGCCAACCCCCTTACCCTTCCTCCTTCCTCTCTTCCTTCCCTTCCCCCTCTTTCCCCTGATGAGGCCGACACCCCGTGGGGCCAACCCTCCAGGCTGGCCGACCCCCCCTCACAGTCGACCCACTAACCCTTTCCTCCCTCCCTCTTTCTTCTCTCCTCTCCCTCTCGGCCCCTCTACCGACCCCCTGGCTACGCCGACCCCCATCATCAGCCGATCCCTCGGCCACATGTTTACTTTCTCTCACCATCTCATTTCTCTCTTTTCTCTCTTCTTCTATCTCTGAACTTATGTGGCACAAATGATTCTCTCTTTCTCAACTCGCCCCCATTCACTATTTATAGACAAAAAAATAATTTTGAATGGAGAATTATTTTTGTACACATACACCCTTCTGCATCAGCGCGCATCGCAAATCCACCAAGTGTTTATGCGTGCGGTGCCCACTCGGGTTGCCCCTCTGTGCACGCCGCACGAAGGGGGCTTATGTTCATACCCTATTCTGGCCAGACCCCGGGGGCCCGCTAAGGGGCTCACGTTGCGCGACACATCATCTAGTCAATGGTCAAAAATTCAACGCCATAAGCAAGTCAAAACGCATCTCCTTTCGAGCATCCGCAGGCATCACCAATGCAGGGACATCAACAATCAAACTGTTGGAAAAAGGAAGGGGTCGGCCAACCCTTTTCTAAGGGGGTCGGCCACTCCCATCTCCCATTTCTTCAGGGGGGTCAGCCACCCCCTTCCAACCCAAGGGGTCGGCCACCCTTTTGCCTTGCAGAGTCATTCCTAAACCACCAACATCACTCATCGCGCTCTCTACCATCTGCGCTCAACACTGATGGTCACTTGCGCAATGCTGATGATATGTGCTCCGGCACTAAGTATTGCTCCGCGACAGTAGTTGCTGAGCCTTTGCGCCCCGCTGATGATACGTGCTGCGGCACTAAGCATTGCTCCGTGATAGTCATCGTCTCGCCCTTGCGCCCCGCTGTGATATATGCCCCAGTACTAAGCATTGTTCCGCGACAGTCATCGCCGAGCCCTTGCACCCCGCTGATGATACGTGCCCCAGCACTAAGCATTGCTCCGCGACAATCGTCGCCGCGCCCTTGCGCCCCGCTGATGCTACGTGCGCCGGCCCTAAGTATTGCTCCGTGACAGTCATCATCGCACCCTTGCGCCCCGCTGTGATACGTGCCCCAGCACTAAGTATTGCTCAGCGACAGTCGTCGCCGTGCCCTTGCGCCCCACTGATGATACGTGCCCCGACACTAAGCATTACTCTGCGACAGTCGTCGCCGCGCCCATGCACCTCGCTGATGATACGTACCCGGCACTAAGTATTGCTCCGCGAGAGTGCTCCAGCACGAGGACCTCTCCCTGCGGCATGGGCTGAGCGCCATCACGGGCTTAGCGCCATCGCCGGCTCAATCAACTGCGGGACGGGCTGTACGGCGTCGCCGGCTCAATCAACTGTGGCATGGGCTGAGCGCCATCACGGGCTTAGTGCCATCGCCGACTCAATCAACTACGGGACGGGCTGTACACCATCGCCGGCTCAATCAAACTGCGGCATGGGCTCAGCGCCATCACGGGCTTAGCGCCATCGCCGGCTCAATCAACTGCGGACGGGCTGTACGCCATCGCCGACTCAATCAAACTACGGCATAGGTTAAGCGCCATCACGGGCTTAGCGCCATCGCCGGCTCAATCAACTGTGGGACGGGCTGTACGCCATCGCCGGCTCAATCAAACTACGGCTTGGGCTGAGCGCCATCATGGGCTTAGCACCATCGTCAGCTCAATCAACTGCGGGACGGGCTGTACGGCGTCGCCGACTCAATCAAACTGCGGCATGGGCTTAGAGCCATCACCGGCTCAATCAACTACGGGATTGGCTGTACACCGTCGCCGGCTCAATCAAACTGCGGCACGGGCTTAGCGCCATCGCTGGCTCAATCAACTGCAGGATGGGCGATGGCTCAATCAAACTACGGCATGGGTTGAGCGCCATCACGGGCTTAGCGCCATCGCCGGCTCAATCAAACTGCGGCATGGGCTGAGCGCCATCACAAGCTTAGTGCCATCGCTGGCTCAATTAACTGCGGGATGGGCTGTATGCCGTCGCTGGCTCAATCAACTGTGGGACGGGCTGTATGCCATCACCGGCTCAATCAACTGCGGATGGGCTGTATGCTGTCCCCAGCTTAATCAAATTACGGCATGGGCTGAGCGCCATCACGGGCTTAACGCCATTGCCGGCTCAATCACCAGGGACTGTGGTCCTCGCAGTTGGGTGGGCTCGTAACCCTGGAACCATCGTCGGCACAACCTTGAAGCCACTGACATCACGCGTGCAGGGAGCTCCTACGTGAAGACTTCACTGCAATGGACCCTAAGCACCAAGCGGTGACCATGGTCACTCATGTTGCTTGGGATCATCGACACCACCAGGGCAATGACCCACGGGTCACTCCAGGACGGGAGTAGGTCCTTGGAGGGCATCGCGCCTAGCCCGCCTGGCAGTTGGCTATAGGGCCAACCCTCACCACTGTCAGGTTCTTTACGCGTCTCTTGACGCACCTTGTGGGATTCAGTAAGGGCTTGGACTGGAGGCTGGGGCAACGGGCTACTCTGACCATGCTATCGCTGCATGATCAGTCTCCTCAGACAGGGAGAGAGATGTTGCAAGGGCAGGGCAGTACGAACTTAGGGACCGGCAGTCCCAATGGAGAATCAGTTCTTTGGCCCCCTGGCGACGTGTCGTTCCCAGGGGTAACACATGTCAACTTATGACACATGCACATTTTTGCCTATAAATAGTAGACTTTGGAGCTTTTCCAAGGATCTTCTACTCATTTGAACTTTTCACTTTCTCTCTCTAGAAAGACATTCTCTCTGAAATTCTAGTGAGAGAAACACACTTGGACTCACGTCCCCGAACCCTCAACGCTGCATCCTTTTCACGGACCGTCGACTGTCGCTCCTGTTCGTCGCCCTGCCTGTGCGGCGTTGCCAGCCCTCGTGACATGTCTGGGGAGCCTTGCCCTCAGCCCTTACGCCATCCTTGCTGTCTCCCGCGTTGCCTACCTGGAAGCTGACTCAGACTGCATCTTTTGTGGCACCTCCACGTAGCATCGAACCCCTTTTCCGCATCAACACAGTGTTAACAAAAGTACATGGATTACTACCAATGCCTATGGGTTTACACTTGTCAACTCAAAGAAGTTTGCTTATAAGGATGAGCCATTTGTGTTGGCCTCTCAAGTAGAACAATTGTTCTATGTTGATGATCCAAGAGATCATGGTTGGCATGTCGTAGTACAAACACGGCCTAGAAATTTTTGTGAGAATGCTGAAGCATAAGCTGATACAGAGGAGGAGATATTGTTCCCAAGCGACCCTCACAGTGCACAAGATGTAGTAAATATGACTCGGGTGAGAAAGATGTTGAAGCAGAAATAATTCATGATCAAGTTACAAGAAGCTCAACAAGAAAGCAGATGAAGGGGAAATCCGTTAATCGTGAGACTAAAAGACGGAGATTGGATACTTTCATTGATGACGATGACGTGCAAGACAAAGAGGATGAGATAAAGGAAGAGGAAGATGAGGACATGGAGATTGATGATAACTCAACAAGTAGTATATGATTTTATTATATGAAAATATTTGGAACATAGTCTATGTGTCTACTTTTTATTTTTCATACTTGTTTTTTTCTTTGTTGTTTGGATTAAGTTTAAATTCAGGCTTAAATTAAACTTGATAACTTATCCTGTCTTTTGCATGCCTGCTGTTTAGATTATGAAAATATTTTGATCTATATCTATAGAAATGTTTTTTTTTTGTAACAATTGGCTGTACAATATCCCTATGGTTTGTCGGTGCCGAAACCAACGCCCCGAGGTGGCTGGGTGCAGCAATAAGGGGATGCCACCCATAGAGACTTCACTTGGTGATGCAGATGACAGGCGTGATATCGAGGTGAACACTGAGACCATGGATGTTGAAGAGGCTAATCCTGAGATTGTTGTACCAACTGAAGGATTAACCAACCAAGGGGGGTCCACTTCCTGTTAATTCATGATAATTATGTTGTTTACTTGACCAAGGGCATCTCTTATGTGATTAATCTGTTGAATGATGACTTAATTTCCCATTTTCCAGTTGCATTACTTAGTCAACCATGAGTTTTGTTGTATACAATGACATAAGTCGCTACGAGTCTTAGGTCATCTTTAGTAGTAAATAAGTTATATACAATGACATAAGTTGCTCTGAGCCAAATTTCACTGGAATTTCTATTGCTGCTAATGATGTTATCCATGTTTTGACAAATAGAAGTTAGCCCTGCGACAAACTAGTTAGGGTAACTTCTAGCAAGTGTTGCTTGGAATTTTAAAGAACCGTTGTAGTGCTACTAAAGGAACCTTGTATGGGATTATAATGTACACCCCCCCCCCCATTCGTCGATAACTTCAAATGCCCTGCCTAAGTAGTAATCCGCAGCAATTGCACATTTGTCTTGGAAACCGTTCTGGATTCCTGGAAAAGGCTGAGAAAATGTTTGTGTTTGGTCATCCTGCATGGCAGCAAATAATTGCATGTCTTTGGTGGATATCTCAGGCATGGTTGTAAAAAATCTATGTGCTTCTTTGGTCTTCACCTGTACCTTTACTCATCAATCAGACAAGTTCTAATAATAACGGGAAATCGTAGAATTACTTGGTTTGCATTGTCAAGAAAGCTTGCAAACTTACTTGTGCTCTTAGGTAGTCAAGCTCAGCTTTCAAAAGTTCATGCTCAACAGCTTCACCATCGTGTTTTTTGGAGAATATCACTGAGACTCTTCAGTAAATAAGTATGTTTGCTTTTCAGCTTAGAAACCTAAGAAGAACCATACCAAAATTTCACTAAGCGACTCGTCAAAAAATTGTCAGCTGTCCGGTAACAAAAATGCTTTGCTTTCCAAGTTGAAACTTTCACTCCACTAGAACATTTTAAAACCCAGTGATTATTGGTCTTGGCTTTTTGACAAGAATAACCAAGTATATGCATAGGCTGCATATCTGTGGCAGGAACCTTTAGTTACAGTGTGCTTGAGATAGAAAGCACAAAACTTAATGGAAACTAAAGAAACCCATGCATGGCCTCCTTTTCTGTATGGGAGATCAAGCTGCAGCCTCATTTGCAGATGTATTCTTAGCACTTTCTTCACATGAAAAAGTGTAAAGAAAGCAATTTCCCTTTTCCTCTCTGTTTGGGCTACTCATAGTGTTTGTCGACTTTTTGTTCTTTAGGTGTTGGACGGCATCAAGAAGATGATATGATGCCATCGTGTTTTGCCTTAGCTATTATATGCATCAGCCAGTGAGAGAGTAATTTATAACAATTAATATGCATCAACCAGTGAGAGAGAGAGAGAGAGAGAGAAAGGATCTTCTTTGGCATTGCTTTTTTCTCTGTTGCTTATTTTTAGCAATACACACAGTCAATATGCATGGCAGGGAAACATATTCTTCTGTCGTGGCTTGTGTTTCTCTTTTAAGGCTTTATTTTTGCTACTAGTCATAATTGTAGGGTTCATTTTGTCTAGTGTGTGTTGTTTCAGGTACTAGGTCTTCAAAGAAACAAGGGCCAACAATAGGGAAAAAGACATGGGCAAGGGAAACATGTGTCCACGTTGGATATGATGATGATGGATGTTAGCCGGATCACTGGAGCAAAGGACAAGCTTGGTTGTTTTGTTGGGTGTGTGGCGCGTGTGTCCAACCTTTTACCAATCGATTACCGTGACTGGAATACACTACCTCAAAAGTACAAGGATTCGGCTTGGCCAGAGATTGAGGTATGAGATTCTTTATTAAGCATACTATAAGATTCTTAGCAATTCAACACTTCCCTGAAGCAAGATCGAAAGTAACTAGTGGCTTTGATGTGAAGGAACAATAGTCGTAGCTTTATTGTCTATTGCATTACCCAAATTCATGATTACTTGTGGCAGTATTATGGTAATTTTAGAATCTTACCTAACCGTTGCCATTGTAGCATTAGGCATGCATGAGTTTCTCGACATCAATAATGCCTGACTTAAGCGTTTCTAACTGTTTATTTCATTTTCTTTAGAGACTGATCGAAACAAGAGTGAGGGAAATCACTTTTCAAGTCCTAATTTAGATTTAACTTGCATATAGTTTTCACTAGCTATATCGTATGAAGAAAAGCAATGCAAGAAACAGAGTAGATTTATATACAGGATGTTGGCAGTGTTTACCATTTTGCTCTCCTTTTCTTTTGGGTGATAACTTATGGAGGCGGTAAGTATCACCAGCATAAGTGAATTATTTTTTTAAAAAATCTAAAACAAGCCTATGTCGGCGATATACCGCCGGCATAAGTCCATACATTCGAAGAAAAAAAATGCAAAATGAAACCTATAACGGCGCATGGGACTGTTGACATAGGCCCAATTATTCAGCAAATTAATAAAATAAAAATGATACTTACTGCGGCAGTTTCTTACCGTTGGCTTTCCTATTTTATTCAAACATATAAGAACTTAAATTTTTACCTATCCCGGCGCCAATAGTCGCTGTCATAGGTTCAAACCGCTGCCAGTGGTAACATTAGAAGGCAGATGGGGGAGCACTTTTAGAGACGACTGACCGCTGGTATAGACCCCTTCAAGCGCCGGCGTACGTCTACCAAAATGAGAGTAAAGGCAGTGGTAGCCTAGCGCCGTGAAAGCCTACAGCGGCAGTTTTTCCACTTCTCGCGGCGCTAGGCAGCCGCCGGTGTAGAGCGTTTTCCCTACCACACTCAAACGCACACAATAAACACCTACATACACATTAATACACTTAAAACGCACTCTAACATACACTTTAACACAATTCACACACAAACACACACACCCCAATCCCTCGGCACCCATACAACCACTCTCAGTACACCTTCTAACATTACATATACCTAATTTACAGTCATAATCCCACAAATTTCACTCATTCAACACTTATGTACACGGCAACACACACTAGTCATTGTAAACAGACTGGGACCCCTTTTCCCTTACCCCTACATACGCTAAACACACTCAGTTCACACACACTCACATTGAAATTCACACTAACACACTGCACCTACACATGATTTCCCACAATTCACAAAAATTCAAACTTAATCACCTACAATCCACGCCCATGCTCTATAACTAACACACACCGAAACACTCTAAACACACACTAAACATGCACAACACAAAATAAATCACAGACTATAAAGGGTAGAGAGATCACCCAACGAATTTTTCTCAATTTCCTCATGTTTTTCTGCCCAAGCCACCCTTTCTTCTCCTCTATTTTCTGCCTTCTCCTCTCTGTTCTGTTTTCATCTATTTTTTTTGGGTTTTTTTCCTGAATTTCCTTTTTCTTTATTCTTTATTTTAACCTTGTCCCTTAGTTAAATAATTAAAACAAGTTAGTTAGCATAAAAACCAAGTACGTGGTGGCATTCTAAGACATAATTTTCCCTAAAAGTTGACATATGTCATGTACAACTTTTAAATTTTATAATTTGGCCCCTAAAGTTTTCATAATGGCAAAATAGCCCCAAACTACGTGTAATTACATCTGAGCCCCAAACTTATTTTGATCTTTATTAATTTAAATTAGACATCACTGAAATACATATGATTACTCATTTTATTATTCTTCCTCACTAAAACATTAATTTATATTTATGGCCCCAAAGTTTTTCAAAATTACAAAATAACCCCAAAAGTTTTTAAAATTATATTTTTGCCCCAAAATGGTTTTAGGCTCTCGTTCTCTCCTACTACCCAAGCATTGCTCAAAATTGTTGCCCATTTATTTTTCGGTGTACAGGTGGTTATTTTAACCTACTCCCAAAAGTGTGGGATATTGAGTGTGCATGTGTTTATGCGTGTGTGCACAGCGCGCCCACACACACACACACACTGAGATAAGTTAGTGGCATACTTTTGGAGTAAAGTGAAAAAAATGAAAGTATTACATTAAGTTGTTAAGAATGTTAGAACAAGGATCTAGTAACGTAATAAGAAATGAGAGTTACATAACCAATAGGATATTTACATATCCTACATTATCCTTGCTCTTTCACTCTTTCCCGTTAAAAAACTAAAGTTTATAATTTAGCGGTGTGAATAGGCTTGATATACAGATAAACCCGTCCGGTACGGGTCTAACTCCTTTGTGTAGGGGTAAAACGGATAGGGTAAAAATTACACGAAAAATTTCAGGTAGTCAACTCATGCACCAATATTTGGCCCGTCTACTTAGGGTAAACCCGCGAGTAACCAAGCAAATCTATGTTTTATATTCCTATTTTCTTTTAAGCCCTTTAACCCCCTGTAGTCTGCTTCTCACCAATAACTAACTCAACATTCAATGTCTGTGGTTGTGACAACAAATCAATACAAATAAATTTGAAAAAAAATTATCTATGGTTCTACATATGATAAAGAGAAATTATTGCCAAAATAATTATTTCAAAGATGAGACTACCCAAGGACAATAAAGAACTAAAAAAAATGAGATGAAGAGATATCTCAGTTATTGGAGAAAGGGAGATCGAAGAGAAGAGATCTGCGAGAGGCACGTCGACTGCTTTCGCTTCTTCTGTGGCTGTCGGTGGCTTTCCACGTCTTCTCGATGCAAATAACTAAAACCCAAATTGGCGTTGGTGCCTCGGTTACAATGGGTGAATGGTGACGTAGTTGATGTCACGGGTTGGGTGATGAGATTTATGGCCGGCAGTGGTAGGTTGGTTTTATCATGGTGGGTTTTTAAAATGGTGACAGATCTGCAGTGGTGGCAGTGGTCGATTTCCATGAGGTGGAGGGCTTGGTTAGGGTGGAGGTTAGAGATTGAACTGAGGTAGACTGAGAAAGAAATAAATAAAGGGTAACCAATGGTGGGAGTGGGAAATCGGCAGATGGTACGCTGCACACACACACATACAGAAAGAGAGGTCATTATAGGCGCCTAGGAGGATTGGGCAAAGAAAAGTAGGTTAATAATAAAACCCTAATATGTAAGGAATATACTAGATTTTGCACCAAGCAATAAAGAAGAGAATCAAAAATAATAACAGAAATAAAGTCACACAAGACACAAGATTACGTGGTTCGGTGAAAGCTTACTCCATGGTGGTAGCATCGATTTTACTATGCTTGTTAAGGGAGATTACAGATCTCTATCTCTCTCAACAAACCCTCTAAAAAAACGACTCTTCTCTCTTGATCTCAAACACAATACAAGACAACTTATATGTACCTAGAGATAAGTTGTAACCTTCTCTAAATAACCAATGTAGGACAAGATGACTTATAGACTTTGGGCCAAGTCACGACTTATTCTGAATAACCGATGTGGAACACCCACACAATCTATTTTTTTTAATCCAAGACAAACTATCACAAATCTCCACCTTGGCTTGGATAAAACAAGCCAAAAACAACCTGAAAATACCATCTGCTACTACCACACATGCCCCTTAAGGCTGCACCTAAAATACTGTTGATACCAATCAAATCTAAAAAAATGCTTAAACATGATCTAAGGAAAATGCTTTGTCATCATGTCCTCTGGGTTTTCAACTATGGAAATCTTTTCTACCATTACAGTAGCCTGAGAAACCATAACCCGAATAAAATGAAACCTGACATCAATATACTTGGTCCGCTCATGGAACATCTAATTTTTGGTCAGATGTATGTCACTCTAGCTGTCACGATACACAGTGCTAGACTCCAGCTTCAACCCCAAATCACCAACCAAGCCCTTCAACCAAATGGCTTCCTTCACTACTTTGGTCGCCTCAATGCACTCAACTTTTGTAGTAGACAAGGCAACGACAGTCTGAAGAGTAGCCTTCCAACTGATCACACAGCTCAAAATAGTGAAGTCATAACCTGTCGAAGATCTCCTCCTATCCAAATCTCCAGCGTAGTCTGAATCCACATGTCCAAAAATTCTACCATTCGCTTCACTGCCCTAATGGTAGACTAAACCAGTATCTGTAGTACCTCTCAGGTATCGAAGTATCCACTTCACTGCCTGGTAATGAGCTTTCCCAGGATTGCCTATGTACCTGATAACCATTCTGACTACATGAGATTTATCCTGTCTCGTACAAACCATAGCATACAAGAGACTGCCCACTGCACTAGCATATGGAACACACGCCATGTGCTCCACCTTCTCCTGGGTCTATGAGGAATTAGCTGCTAAAACCTTGAAGTGTGCCGACAAAGGATTAATCACATGTTTGGAGTTTTCCATACCAAAGTGCTGTAGTACTCGCTCTATATATTTTTTGGGGACAAGTACAAAACTCCTATAGGTTGATCGTTCTTAATCTAAATCCATAATATCCTTTTTGCTACACCCAAGTCTTTTATTTCAAATTCCCTTTTCAAGTGCTCTTTCAAACTGTTGATATTCGACATCGTTTTTGCGGCAATCAGCATGTCATCAACATACAACAATAAGTATTTATGAGAACTATCCACGAGCCTCTGGTGATACACACAACTGTCATAGGCGCTCTTGGTGTAACCTCTCTCTGCCATAAAAGTGTCAAAACTTTGTGCCATTGCCTTAGAGATTGTTTTAATCCATATGAGGATTTCTTCAACAAGCAAACATGATCTTCCTTATCCTGGATCACGAACCCCTCTGGCTGACACATGAATATTTTCTCTTCCAACTCACCATGTAGAAAAGCTGTCGTGATATCTAGCTGTTCTAACTCCAAGTCATATATAGCGACCATAACTAGCGATACTCTTATTAAAGTATGTTTTACTATAGGGGAAAATATTTCACTGTACCTTCTCTCTATGTAAAATCCTTAACTACCAAGCATACTTTGCTTATTCTGTTCCAGAATTTCCTCATTCTCCTTGTAGACCCATTTGCAACCAACAACCTTCTGGCCTATAGGCGGTTTCACTAATTCCCACATTTGATTTCTTGTAAAGAGATTTTATCCCCTCACTTATAGCAACTATCCACTGTGCTGATTCCATGCTCTTGATGACCTCTTTAAATGTAACTTGCTCTTTAACCTCAATACCTTCTGCCATACTAAGAGCATAAGCAACCATATCCGCATATCCATACTTCTGAGGAGGTCAAAATTCTCTTCTCAATCTATTTTTGGCAATGTTATGATGTTGTTCCTGAGGTTCTTCATTTTCCTCGGTAGAATAAGAACCATCTTCCTCATCTATAGGAATTTTAGGCAAAGAATCTGGAGCTCTGACCTCCAGCTCCACCTTCTCCATGACACGATGGTCTTCCCTACATCAATCAACTCCTATTTCTTTGAAAGCATCAAAGACTCATCAAAGGTCACATCTCTGCTAATTAAGAACCTGGATGACTTAAAATCAGGATAACATAATCGGTAACCTTTTAACCTCACTTGCATAGCTTATGAAAATTCACTTATTTGCTCTCGACTCAAGTTTAATATCATTAACATGAGCATAAGCTGGACAACCAAATATACTAAAACTTTTATAATTAGCATGACTACCAGATCAAACTCCTTCAGAGTCTTGCAATCAATTACAGCTGATGGAGACCTATTTACCAAATATGCAATTATGTTAACAGTTTCTTCCCAAAATTCCTTCGATAACCTGACATTTGAAAGCATCCACTGAACCTTGTCAAGGAGAGTTCTATTCATCCGTTTTGCAATCCCATCTGCTGTGGTGTTTTTCTAATAGTGCGATGCCTCACTATGCCTTCCTTCTTGAAGAACTCGGTAAACTCATCCAAACAGAATTCAATGCCATCATCAGTCCTCGAGCATTAAATTTCTTTCCCAGTCTGTTTTTGATCATCGTCTTAAACTACTTCCACTGAACAAAGACATCACTCTTCTTTTTTAGAATGTACACACAGACCTTTCTTGAGAAGTCATAAAAAAAGGTCAACATATATATGCCACAACCCTTAGGAGGAATTGTGGAAGGACCCCAAAGATTCGAATGGATATAATCCACAGTACTTTTGGTGGTATGAATAGCCCAACTGAATTTCACCATGCACTACTTCCGAAGACACAATGCTCTCAAAAATTCAGCTTCCCTTTTTTTCTTACTTCCCACCAAACCTTGTTTGCATAGCATATCCATACCCTTCTCACTCATATGCCCAAGACGCATATGCCATAGCTTGGTAGTGTCAAAATCTATATCAGAAGATGAAGTTGTTGCTGCTGCTCCTGTAACTATGCTATCATGTAACAAATAGATACTCTTTTGTTTCAACCCCTTCATCACAACAAGAGCACCCTCTGTTATCCACATAACTCTACCTGTATCCCGATAGCTACAACCATTGGAGTCATGTGTACCAAAAAAGAAATTAAATATAATTTTTCCTCAACTCTAGATCGTACCTAATATCAGTCAAAGTTCTCACAATACCATCATTCTTCTTAATCAGAATTGACCCTATCCCAATTACTTTACAGGCAACATCATTTCATATAGCAACTTTACCACCATATGAGAAGATAAGTGGCAAACCAGTCTCTATTGGGACACATATGATAGAAGCAACACGTATCTAGAATCCACCCTCCAATCGAGGAACTAGTAGTAACTTAAAGAACATCTGCACTTTTAATAGTGTTTTAATGTACTTTTAATATTTTTTCAGAATCGGGAACCCCTAGGGGTATTTTGGTAATTTGCCACCCAGAGGGTGTATTTTGTTAATTTTACCTATAAATGATTTTTTTTTGGTAAAAATACAGTAAGGATATTTTAGTAATTTTACTTAGGGGAAGACTGCTTTAGTGATTTAAGTGTGAGAGGCGTGTTTATTTTACTTACGGAAAGGCTACTTTTGTGATTTAAGTGCGAGAGTGACGCTTTTTTTTGGTCATTTTAAACAAAGGGTATTTTGGTAATTCTACATACCCGATGAGCGGGTCGTTCTGGGAGTATGCAAGAGTCTGTACTGAGTTTATAATATCGTAGTGTAGGCTATGTTCTGATATGATTATTCTATTTAGGTTAAAACAACAAATTTTATAGTTAGACTAGCTCAGCTTCAGATTCATGTACGAGTTTCTATCTGAACCCTGTGTAAGGACTTTCGTCTAACCCCTTATTTCGATAACTCGTACTCGTAAGTATCCTTTCGATTTACTTATGGCTAATGTCGAACACTGAATTACGTATTGATAACAACATGTTACTGCCAAGAAAACCTCAACATTGAACCTGAATGGATTATTTGGAAATCTTATCGATGCATGACTGTTATTGCATACTAGCAAATTCGATAATTGTTATATTCTTTCTTCTGGATTCTTGTGCCTAAATTCGATAACTATTCACATTCATGCTAATTGTCATTGACACACGAATTGATTTCGGTCAATTGAGTTCATGTTAATGATCATTATTATTGTTGTTTTTGTGATGACCTAGGGGTCTGTTCTGAGGTGGGCATTATAACGCTGGTTTGTTCTTACATGGATCGCAGGCTAGTACCCATTGGGACTAGTATTGTACATCAGGAATGTGAACACCATATTGTGCATTGCCTAAATGGCATTGCATATTGGCTTTGCTTGATTAGAATCACATCTGCCCAGGATCAACATCTTTAAATTTGTTGACATTGTATCTTACAATGATTGTCTCAGAAATGATTGGAAAAGATTATCTCAAACGGTTTGTGCTTGTTTGAAATCCCTCCCCAGATTGCTATTGAACTCATTTTAAAATCCTTTAGAAAACCATCATTACATTTTGGAATGATGGCTTTGAAAATAATGTTTTAATGAAACATGTCGTGATTGTTAATGTTTATTTTGGTATTTATTTACGATCAACTTTGATCATTTTAAAAATCATCGAACTATTTAGATCGTTCAAAATATTTTTGAAAATCATCGTCGGTTGGATTCTTTGAATCGTTTTGTAATTCCTTCGATTGTCCTTCTACGACCTCACTGAGCTCTCAAAAGCTCACCCTTCGTTTGTCTCCCTTCTGCAGGTGTTGATCAGTTGTAGCATGCTCGCGAATGAGTTTAGAGTCTGTGTGAGATTAAGGTGAGGCCACCACTACTGCGTAATGAGACCCCTGCGTGGGTTGGTACTGTCAACTCGTTCTATAAGAACTCGAATTTGTAAGGAACCTAAATTATAATAGTTTAAACTTAAGCAATTTTGACATCTTGAAGAATTTGAGTTGATGTTAAACTAGACACTTCGAAGTATGTGTTAGTAAACATAATTTGACAGGTTTGATACGATGTAGTAGGCTAACGTTCCGAGAGTTCAGGGCGACAAAGCTCTGGATTTTCGAGATGTTACCGCTCATTGCTTTATGATGCTGCTATATCATTGCCAAAAGACGCATAAAAAATTCTGGAAAAAAAAAGAAAAAAAACCCAAAATTAAAGAAAATCAATTAGTAAGAGAAAATGCGACATCATTTAACCAATAATAAACCATCAAATCGCCAACAAACTTAGTGCAGCTCTAAAAAGTCCCCCACAATATAAAACCAAAAGTCTCAAACTGGAAAGCAATAAGGCAACTGTAACTCCAATCCTCATCCGAAAATTTTCCAATAGTGCCCAAAGTACCTCACACAGAAGCAAAGCAACCCAGCACAAAAAGCTAGCCCTAATAATGGAACTATTAATCAAATTGCGAACCAAATATTGCCCATCACACCATAGAATGTAATATATAGCCCAATGTAAAAGCTCCGCATCTTTTGATTTTATTGGCGACCAATTTTTTTTTTGGCGGCAAAAGGACTTCATAAATGTGACCACTAAGTGCAGAATATCCCCTCCACTTACTCAGTGGCCATAGGCGTTAATTGGCCGATATACCACTATATATATATATATATATATATATATATATATATATATATATATATATATATATATATATATATATATGAGATGATAAAATGATAGCGCTAGCAACTTAATTCAAGTTGCTAGTGCGATCTGGCCGTCCACGGGCAAGAATGGACGGCCAGATCGCGCGCCACAACAGTGAATTTTTCACCGTCCGCAACATAATGTAGCGGACGGTAAATTATCGTCCGCTACATTATGTAGCCGACGGCAAAACAGCGCTAGCAACTTGCTAGCCCTATCAATAGATCACGATCCTATATATATATATATATATATATATATATATATATATATATATATATATATATACACACACACACACACACACATTATGTTGCGGACGATAATCTACCGTCCGCTACATTATGTTGCGGATTGTGAAAAATATGGCAGTTGTGGTGCGCGATCTGGCCATCCATTCTCGCCCGTGGATGGGCAGATCGCTCTAACAACTTGAGTTAAGTTGCTATCGTTAACATTACATCAGCCCCCATATATATATATATATTCGGATGTCACATTCCCTTACTATATCTCACGATAGACAAACTATTCATACTATAATAGTAAAATCAAACAACCAAAAAACCATTCTATAGTTGCCAAGAAGAAGCAATTGAACATGACGAATTGAAAAAGACAAATAAACTCACATGTAAGTTTCAACTGGAAAAAATTGAAACCATCCTGTAATAGCAACATAGAGGACAAACGTATTCATACTGCAATAGTAAAATCAAACAACCAAAAAACCATCCTTTGTATAAGAAGAAGCGATTGAACATTCAGACAAATTAAAAAAAGGAGGAATAAATTCACAGGTGAGTTTCAACTGAAAAATATTGAAACTTTACCCTTTCATAACTGCTCCATACTCCGAGAAAATGAAAAAAAAAAAAATTATTAAATATTCAAACAACAAAGAAAAAACATCAAAAAATTTTAGTTTGCTGACCAATGTACTGTAATAGTAGAATCAAACAACCAATAAACCATCCTTTATTTGCCAAGAAGAAGAAATTGAACATAAAGGCAATGTGTCGTGCCAGAGAAATGAGGAATTATGAAACCGATTCTGAGGGCTGAGGTTGGGCCTGCATTACATATGTTTCGAAGCTAAAAATATGATCTGTGATGAAACAGTCATATTGATTACCTCAAATTACCCTCCAAGAATGTCATATCAAGATAAATACACACCACAACAGTAGAATCTAAGGAGTTTTTGTTCGATTACACCCCACATCAACCCCATTCCGAACCCATCTCCACAAACAATCCAGAATTGCCAAAAGCTGGTGGAATTAAAATTGGGAGGGAAGCGAGGGGGTAAATTAAAATTGAGGGAGCAGATCCAAAGCATCTATGTAGCGGGATGGATGTGGCGGAGCAAAGATGTGATGACGGTGGCAGAGGGTAGAGAGAGAGAGCGGCGGAGTACCGCGCGGCAGCAGTAGCGGAGGAGAGCAGTGGCAGAGGGAAGAGAAGCGGCAGTGCGGCGACAGACTGTGACAGGGGCTGCATCGTGTTGGAGTGATGTGTGTGTGAGAGAGAAAGAGACCGAGAGAGAGAGGACACAAATTTGGTTATATCATACTAATATATTCTTATTTTTTATGCCCTTGATTAATGTTGTTGGAGTGTTGTGCCGTGGGCTTTGACCTTGATTAATTGTCTTGTATATCGATAACCATTCACATAATAACACTTGTGCCAATGGTTCTTGTGTACCGTTGACTTTTTCCGTCACCAAACACCCACTCCCTCCCCAACCCTTTACCACCATATCTGCCACCACCACCCCCTCTCTCCCTTCCCCCACCGTTCTTACGACCTTTCCACCACCGTATAATCCCTACCCACCCTTCAACCACCGATCAACCACACGTCCCTACCTGATCACAACCATCAACTTTCGTGCACGGCCTAATCGCTTAAAATTAGAGATCAGCCGGCCACTATCACAAAGAGTTGAGTGCAATGTGCTGTGTGTGAAAAGGAAAGATAGGAGATCGAGGAATGAGATAATTCTCAGAATAGTGGAGGTGGTAGTTGCTGCGGCAATTGCACCTATAGAATAAATAGATCTACCACCATCGTAGCTGCGATCGTCGAGTCTATCACCATTGTCATTAGTAATTAGTTGATGGAGATCGTGGTTGGGCGATCGGTGGTAGTGGGCATGGGCTTAGTGGTGTTAGTGGGTATTAATTGTGGTAGTAGTAGCGATTACTGTTGATGGACAGTGGAGATTAATCGGTAAGCAATGGAGGTGGGTTGGTGGTGATCGTAAATGGGGTTACTAAAATTTATGAGTTTGTTGTTGTTGTTTTATACTAGTGGTCGATGTTTAAGACATTAATTTTTTTTTGGGTGCAATTAAGAAGTTAAAATGGACAGTTATTCTTTCAAACATTAAAGTCATAATTTTCGCTAATTTGCATGTGACAACTAATATTTGCTTTCAAGAAAAAAAAATCTTAGAAAATTGGATTAAGACTTTAGAAGCCTATATATTAACTAACAATCGAACCCAAATACATATAATATAGATAAGCCAATGATTTACCGATAACCGTTGGCATAATAATACTTGTGTAGATGGGCCCTTGTCTGCCATTGCCATAACAATACATGTGCCCACGGGATCTTTGTGTACCGTTGGCAAGACAGCACTTGTACCAACGGGCCTTTGTTACCATCCACGGGCTCTTGTGTGTCGTTAGCATAATAATACTTGTGCCCACGGACCCTTGGGACCATTTGCGTTTTCGTCACTAAAAGTGATACATACAACATTTAAGAGATACTTATAAGAAAATTGGTCATTTCAAGACAAAAGCTTGATTGTACAAAAAAATTGTCACTACTATTGTTCAGTTTTATGCGTAAAGTTTCATTATTGTTAGGAATCAAACTCAAAAGTAATCGACAATAACATAAGAGGGATAACATGGATTATATGTTTAATCTTTTGTCATAGTTTTTCTAACGTGGATCATATCTCAACACGCTAGGTCGTGTGTGGCTTGGCTTTTATTGAGGGATCTAGCACGCAAATGAATTAAACTGGGTGACGGTTATTTTGAGTTTAAAGTATCTAGCAAGCCATGTTAAATTATCAAACTCAAATCTAAGTTGCAATAAAGTAAGAGGCGCACAGAATTTATTCTAACACGTTTATTACAATTTATTCGATGTCGAATTGTATCGAACGATCTTGCTCAAAACTAGTCCAATCAGATACACGAACAACACTTCATTACAATGGAATGTAACAACGCCCAATCCCCATCTCCATTGCCCAACCCTCACGAAAAAACAGAAACCCCAAATTGCAAAAATAATCTTCTTTTGCTGATATTTTAGAGCTTTATCTCGTTATTGAGAAACTTCATTAACCATATCGCTGACTTTTTCGGATATCTTGTCACACCATTCTTGAAATCTACATACACGAAGCCGAACCCAACTGTGTAACCTTCACCCCACTCAAAATTGTCCAACAATGACCATGCAAAATAACCTTGTACATTGACCTTATCATAACTGCAAAAAAAATGTACAAGCGATGAAATGAGTTAATGGTTTGATTGTGTCAGAACTCAGAACTGCAAGAAACAAAGCTAAATATGCTGCAAGTAAAAAGCAATGTTATTATCTAAAATATACCAGATTGCCCATTGAAGATAACGAAGATGGTCTTTGTGATACTGTATCTTGTCCTCGTCCACACGGGCTTTCGAAAGAGGTAATCCACTATTTACGTCGTCAAAACCTAAAGAAAATTTATGAGGAATTTTTTTTTTCTTACCGCAATTTGCCCTTAAGTAACACCATTGAAAGTTGCCGCTAGAGGGCGAACAATAATACACTGATTATTTACCATTCTCAGTAATGTAAATGAGTGGATCACCGTAGTTATTCTTTACGTTGACCAAAAGTTTTCGAATTCCTTCAGGATAGGAATAGAGCCAATCTGAGGCACCCTGCAATTGATCATATATATGGTATTAGAGCATGCTATAATTTTGACTGAAGTAAGGCATTAGGTCAGGCCTCCCTTTGTTCGTACTGTTTATAAAGAGGATGCCTTCCTGAACTATGTCAAGATGGAAATTTTGTCTTCATTCCTTCTATATTTTTTTTATTTTGTTTTTGCAAAGAGTGAGCAGCTATTTTTGAAGCACTTGAAACGAAGTTGAAGTTTAGGGCATTGCCTTTGTACCAATGTCGCGTCCATTTTTCTTACCTGCACATAGGGAAACAAGAAAAGAAGACGACTCTTTTATGAGGATAAGCATTAGATACATAAATGTAAATAGTAAAGGAGTTGGTTTTCGGACTTACATTTGAACTGAACCTTCGAATCAGTAGTGTAGCTATAATGCTTTTTACCAGTACAATCTTCTGCCTTGGTTACATACTTAGCAGTGTAGTAATTTAGTCCAATGAAATCAAAGGATCCTTTTAACAACTTGGCCTGCATATCTTTGAACTTCGGAAGCCGGTAACCAACATTATGAACCATCGACTCTGGATATTTACCCTTTGTCAACGGACTCAAAAACCTAAGAAACAAGACAAGGTTTCATTTCATTATGATTTTGTAAGAATAATTTTTTTTTTTTTCAGAAAGTATACCATTTGTTAAGTTCAACTTCACAAGAATTTATGGCTCACAAATAGAGGTGTCAAATGGGTCAGGCTTGGGCTGGCCCAACCCAAGCCCAACGGGCCTCCAACAAAACGGGCCGAGGTCGGGCCTGGCCCGGGCCCAATTTTTTTTTGGTGTAGTTTTCTTTCTTTTATTGGCTATAATTATCACTATTTACTCATAAATGTTATTTTATTAGAGATACCACTTCCTCATGAATTTATCTTGAATTGGGAAAAAAGAATTAGTTACTACATGGGTATTACTTTTAAATATGCCTCGTAACTTTTATTTTGTAACGCTAAAATAATTCTTAAAGAACGTATGCAAAACGATTGTAATGCTAAAATTATTGTTAAAAGAATGTATGCAAAATGACACTGATAACATTTAGCGACAATGATCGTTATATAGAGCAAACTGTTGTAGGCTAATGGGTTGACGCTCGAAAAACTTTATTGTTGATGCGCTCTTACATTTTACCATTATCATTCATCAATGCTAAAAAGGAACTAGAGCAAAAGCGATAAGCAAAAAAATGTTTTCTTTTTGTGTGCCAATTTTTGTTGTTTTAGTAAGAGACGTGAATATGAGATTTGTCAAAATCGTGCAATCAAAGAAAATCTTGTAAATATAATTTGAATAGTACACAAATCTCGATCTCAAAATATGTCCCAAGATTACGTTTCTTCGTTCGAAAATCTACAGAAAAATGATTGCTAATTATCCGAAGTGCGAAGCAAAAATATTCTTATACAGACTTTTCTCAATAATATCATTCTGACTCTCAAAGTTTGGGGTATTTTTATAAATACGTAAAGTTTATAGAAATTTGAGTAATTTTATAAAAAATAATTTAAAAATCATGTTTTATTGTCTTGCCACCTCCTCCTTATTACAATGACTAAGCAAGTTAAATGTTAAAATATGGGATATGTGGATAATGGATATCTCGGGTGGAAGATAATGAAGGGAAAAAAAAGAAAGAAGAAACACGAGGTCCAAGACAGAAAACAAGAAACAGAGAAGAGAAATGAAACAGCCAAACAGGGGGCCAAATTTAGGGAAAGAAAAGGGCCCAACTTAGGGCCAAAATCGGGCCCAATTTCGGGTTTTTTCGGGCTTTTTCAGGGTTGGGCCTAGCCGGGCCATTTTTGGTGAAACCTTGGCTTGGTCCAAGCCCAGGTCCAAAGCCCTTTATCCGCGAGCCTGCACTGTTCATTACAGAGCCGGGCCAACCCGGGCTTTTTTCGGGCCGAGTCGGGCCAGCCCGCGGGTTGCCCGGCCCATTTGACATCTCCACTCACAGAGTGGTGAGGCGGCACGACCATGTTGAAGTTACTAAGACGGTAGAAGCTTTCACTCACCATCCAAGCATGAAATCGAGGGCTCGTTGTGCGGCTTCACTATCATCGTCACCTTGCTTCTCATTGAGAGGCTCCATCCACTCCGATACAAGGGTAATCCCTATCACTCCCTTTTGACTCTTCTGTTCACATCAAACTAAAATTAGTTACCGAGTGTTAAATTTGTTGCCTATTGACCAATTTTGCCTACATAATATATAACAGGATGGCCGAGTGAAATACCCTTCCACGAAGGTATTTTGCTTTCTTTTATTTTTTTCTTTTTTTGACGCCAACACTAAATTTGGTTCATATCGTTGGGCAAAAGAAGATGAAATCACACATTTTCATTAGGTATTACGGATAATAGAAATAAATTCAAGTGATGTTCAAGTGGAAACCTGGAAATTTTCCTTGTACATTTTTACTGCAAACGCGTGAGCAAGAAGTTGATTGTGTGCTACTTGATATGGTTCTACTCCTGGATCCCCATTTTTATGGTCATCATCGCCGCGATCCCAGAACCTTTGAATGTCTAAATCCCACCGAGAATAACGGCCATGTATAGGAGGGAAGGAACTCAATGCCTGCTTTATATATTCAGGTGAAGAAGGACCACGACCAGGTGCGAGGATGCCAGTTACGTACCCACCCACGCAATAGCTCCATGGTTCATTCAATGTGATCCAATGCTTCACACGGTCTCCAAACTCCCAAAAGCATAGCTCCGCGTAGTCGCAGAAGTCAGCTCTATAAAGTACATCAACAGGGTTTCACTGAGTATAGTTTGTACAATCATCATGAAGCAGTAAGTGCTCAACTACCATTAGTTTTATGCACTAGTCAATATATGATAAGTTATACCATGTTACATCTAAGTTTCACTAGGTCATTAGCCTTCCTTTCTTGCAAATATGACAAAGTGAAAGGCATGTTAGGATTTCCTATCCAAGTTGGATACGAAGAGGTCGCTAAACCTGAGAGTCCTCCTATTAGCGTCAAATTGAGACTACCCAAGCAATTTCTCAAACCTCAAGTTGGTTTTTGCAAGAGAATAACACAATTAAACCATTCTGAGTTATTAATCTGGACATCTTGACCCTTGATGGGATGGTTAGAATAACTAGGTCCGGACCTTGGCTGAAATAAAATATGAAGAATTGTACGTTTCTTGGCTTCTTTATTGTGCGAGTTTTCAGTACAAATTCTAAAAAATTATTGGCCAAAAGCCTTTTAACTTTGATGTTACAAGATCTTGGGTACACTAACACACGGGCTTACATGATTTGTGGGCTTAAGAATCCTCCATACTCATCTTGCAATGCTTGAGGAAGATCCCAGTGAAAGAGAGTCACAAAGGGTTCTATACCTGAAACAGTGGGCAGGCTTGAGATAGATAAATGCATCATAATTTGATAACAATGTAAGAGTTGATCCACGTTAAAATCTAACCATTCGCGAGGAGCTCGTTTATGAGATCATTGTAATACTTGATTCCTTCCGGATTCAGTCCCCCACTCAGCTTTCCACCTGATAATATCAAATTTGTAAGAGAAATTGACGTAAGAAAGTTTCTGGCCACTGTGATTGACCACCCACAACCATTGACCAAATACCCTAGCTTTCCACATGATAATACTTGATTCTTGATCTTATTTCTCTCTCATTGTTGTACATAGCAAGTTCTTCTGCTCTGTCACTCCGGATATCCAAGTGGAAAAGATCGATGACTACCTGGTAATACCCTAGACCATGAAATCGAGAACCTGTATGAATTAAGCCCCATTTTCTTCATTATTTGTACATCTTCCTGCAACATAGTCATACCAAGTCGAGATGATTATCTAATTAATCGATAAAGTTATTATACCATGGCCTGGTTCTTCAAATACATAAACTTAATCCAAGACTCTGGCCCGCGTTTACCTTGTACTTATGGTAGCAGTCTGCAGCCACGTATCCATTATTACTATCCTTAACCTTACCTGGAATTTGATAGTAAACTTGCTTCAACCCAAAGATAACTATTGTGCACAAATATTGCTAAACTAAGCTCAAATTTACGTTTCCGGTGCATTAAGGAAAACAGGATGAAAATTCTTTCATGTGAACAGATCGAGTGGCGAGAGCAGAGGCTTGTTTGAGAAAGATATATATTATACCAGGATGCCGCTGTGTGAAAGTGTCCCAAATACTTGGGCCTCGTCCACCTTCATTGCTTGCACCTTCATGCTTAAGAAATCAAGAAAGCAACATGAAATGGTTGCAAAAAAAGAAGACAAGGATGGGTTCAATATACATGATACAGCGGATTAGGTACCTGATAAGCAGATGATGCTGATCCAAAGAAGAATCCTGTCGCAAAATTATGGCGCCATAAGTCCTGTTCGGGTAGTGCCGCCATGTATAAAGCTTTCATACAAAAAGGTATGTTTGCAGACGGCTTATATAGGGAAGAAGGAACCAGAAATGTTTCTACATGGGGGCCGTGTGCAATAAACAATCACGTACGTAAACCTGATAGATATAAATATTTAACATAAAATGCATAAAAGGAACAGTAAAAATATAATAGAAATGCTGAGGCTTGGATATATGGGTGAAGTGGGTAAGATAATATGGAAAAAATTTGGCTACTATTCGAGTTGGAAGAATCTTCCTCTTACCCCTATATAGCGACAATAATCGTCTCTAAATATTTTTAGTGGTTTTTATTTAGTAACGTTAAAAAAGTGCCGCTAATAATTGTCGCTGAAAGTGTTAGAAGAAAAGTCACTAGAAACATTTAACAACTATTATTTGTCACTATACACGGAGTTGAAGGAAGATTTCTATAACCCGGGTAGGAGCCAAAGTTTGTTCAAATAATATGGAATGAACAAGAAATTTTAATTGTAGTGGAGCGCAACAGTTATTTTTCAAGTTTTGAGAAATTTGTGAACAATGACCTTGATTAACCTTGTTTTAATTTGAAGTTTGTATATTACAAAGAAGTGTAGTTGAAATTTTCATAAAGGCTTCACCATGATGATGTTCTCTGTCTTTGGGCATAAGAATATACAAGGTGTTGCACTTATTCTTTTAAATACATCATTTATTCTTCTGGTTTACAATGCTTGAGGTTTTACATCTGTACTGAAGTATGAAAACTTCACTGGTGGGCGTTGTTTAGCACTTGTAAGTTTACAAATTCATTATCATTCAAACGTCGTGGCTACCACGATAAGTTTCTCATCGACAAGTTGTACAACATTGACTCTCGATCGTGTGCACACTTGTGCTTCAATAGAACTACTAAAAAGTGGTTTTGTAAGTACAAATTATAAATTTTCAAGTACTAAGGGTTCACTTCATAGAGGGGCCTGTGTGAAACATGTGAGGACATGTCCTACTTCCCTGTTTATCAGTTGACAACCACAGATAGGGACGACGAAGAAAACCTGCAATTCCAGCAAGGCGGAATGAGACATAATGTTTAAAAATTATGAGCCAGTTCATGTTTGAATAATGTGTGGAACTGTTACTTCCAATAACTTCTCTTGAATCTATCTTGACAAGTGAGAAAGGTAGGTAAGGGAATTTAGAACCAAACATCCCAACAATTAACTGGACTTTATTTTACTCGACTGCTCTTTTATAGTGGCAAAAACCAGTCACCGAATATGTTTACTCAGAAAGTGTTTATAAAAGATAGGGGACAGTATAAATTTCCACCGAAAGGGATTGAGCCCAATTGATACAACTCCTTTTTACCGAACCTATATGGTAGCCATATATGATACGTGGTATTTTCGTAAAAATTTTTAATGATAAATCTTACCAATATTTTTATAACATAATCTATTAAATGTCACTAACTGTATTTAATAGTTGCTGAAATAATAAGGACACACCTTTGTTGATAAACACGCTTTACAGATTACCACGGAAAAGATTTTGCAACCTCTCCATGCAGACCCCAACTGGGAAGGAGCTCCAAATTATGTAGACCTGAACATGTCTCCACGGCTTGTAGACATTAAAAAAGAAGTAAAGTCCAACGATATGAAAAGCTTTCCCACCTAAATAACTGTGTAGGGTTGGGTACAAGCCCCTTTGTCTTGACTAATAAAATTGCTCATAGGTACGAACTGATCTGGTCGATTCTTGAAACTTGAGGATATCTCCCACTTCCCTATCTATCAGCTCACATTATATATATATATATATATAGGGGGCCGATCCACACCCACCGGTGGAGAAATAACAAATTTCTCCACCGAACCGCTGGTCTTACCAGCGGTTGGCCACGTGGGCCAAAAAAGGACGAAAAGGGACAAAAAGGACGAAAATACTATGATAAATTCATGAAAATATCACGAGAAAATGAAAAACTCGTGAGAAAATGGTGGCAATAATGCCCAACCGCAACTCCTACATGCGGTTGGCATTATTGCCTTCCGTGACCCCACCCCCCACCCGTCACCCCCCTTGCCCCCCACCCCCTTGCCCCCCACCCCGTGGCCCCCACCCTATGTCCTTTTCCCCCACCCGTGAACCCCCCTTCCCCCACCCGTGAACCCCCTCTTCCCCCACGTGTCATTACCACCCTACCCCCCCACCCCCACGTGTCATTCCCCCCTCCCCCTCCCTGCTGTTCACTCACGGTTCTTCTCTTCCTCTCTCACTTTTCTCTCTATAAAATCCCTCCTCCCCGAATCATTTCTTCCACCCTCCTCATTCTCCCTATCTCACCTACATACAAACAAAAAAAATTTACGCTAGAAGATCGGTGGATAACCGCTAGAAGACCGGTGGATTTTTCTTGAAATATATCAAGTTAAAACAAGTAAGTATTTTTCAATTTGTTCTTACCAATTGATTGTTTAAATTGTGTTACGCTTAAGTTGTTCTTACAATAGTCTAAAATTCGTGTTTAGGGCGTCAAAGGGCGTCAAAATTACGTTTTGACAAATCGGGGTATTACATTCGAAAAATTCCAAAATAGCGATTTTTTAGGGCGTCAGAAATAGAATTTTTCACGAATTTATAAAAAATAGCTAGAGCTAGATTTTGCCAAAGTACGAAACAGAGACCCTAGTTATTTTCAAAAGATCTATATCAGGTAAAAATTTCAGATTTTTCCAAAGACCGGAAAGGGGTTAACTGATACACGCAACCTTGTAACTTTGCAGTGTAATTTAAAATATCAAGCCAGCGCGATTTCGCGCAAAACTTTTATGAGAACCCTAGGGTGTTGGGAAGTTCCATTCCCCAGGAATTCGGGCCATTCCGAAGCCGTTAGCTAATTTTTTGGCCGAACGGGCTTTTAAGCGCTCGATCCGGACACCGGTTCGGGATTTTTAGGCGAAAAATCCGTAAAATACTTTTTAGATCAAGAATGAACTCAGGAAGCTTAAAATAGCATTTTAAAGCACTTTTGATATTTTCTGAAGCCAGGGGTATTTTGGTAATTTTCCCGAAAAAATTTTCCAACAGACTTTTAAGTCCAGAAATGTAAGTAAAACGCCTGAAATGTTATTTTGCAGCTGATTGCGGGGCGTAATTGTCGCTAAAGGTGAAAACTTAATTAGACAGTTTTTTTACGAATTTATAAAAAATAGCTAGAGCTAGATTTTGCCAAAATACAAAACAGAGACCCTAGTTATTTTCAAAAGATCTGTATCAGGTTAAAATTTCAGAGTTTTTCAAAGACTAGAAAGGGGTTAACTGATACGCGCAACCTTGTAACTTTACAGTGTAATTTAAAATATCAAGACAGCACAATTTCGTGCGAAACTTTTATGAGAACCCTAGGGTGTTGGGAAGTTCCATTCCCCAGGAATTCGGACCATTCCGAAGTCGTTAGCTAATTTTTTGGCCGAACGGGCTTTTAAGCGCTCGATCCGGACACCGGTTCGGGATTTTTAGGCGAAAAATCCGTAAAATACTTTTTAAATCAAGAATGAACTCAGGAAGCTTAAAATAGCGTTTTAAAGCAATTTTGATATTTTCTGAAGCCAGGGGGCATTTTGGTAATTTGCCCCCCCGCGAGGGGTGTTTTTGTAATTTTCCCGAAAAAAAGTTTTTCAGTCCAGAAATGTAAGTAAAACACCTGAAAGGTTGTTTTGAAGCTGGTTTGATGGGCGTTAGGGTGACAATGAACCCCCGGGGGCTATTTTGCTAATTTTACGTTACACAAATCTGTGCTTAAAATAACTTTTAGTTCAGGAAAGGGTGTGAGACACCTGAAAAGTTATTTTAAAGAGTGAATTCAGGAAGCTTGTTGTCAGGGGGCATTTTGGTAATTCGCATCCCCGATAGGGGTATTTTCGTAAATTTGCAGCGTTAAGTTTTTCAAAGGATTTCTTAGTCCAGAAATGTAAGCAAAGCACCTGAAAGGTTGTTTTGAAGCTGATTTGGGGCGTTAGGGTGATAATGAACCCCCGGAGGCATTTCGGTAATTTGTCGCTCATCGGGGGCTATTTTGCTAATTTTACATTATACCAAATTTCTCGAAAGACGGTGGTTTAAATAAATTTTATTCTTCTTTTATTTAAATCTATGACTTGTTGAGAATGATATAATTTTTATTTTTTAGATTCCAGTATAAATATGGATGCAACTGGAGGAAATAATTTTTGTGAAGGTTCTGATCCACCTTACGTTGGTCAAGTTTTTCAAGCACTGGACGAAGTTGAAGCATACTATAGAGCATATTCGAAAACGATAGGTTTCGGTATTAGAACTAAGACGACTAGAAAACGGGCGAATACAGATCAAATTTGTGCAAGACTATTTGAGTGTCATAGAGGAGCACCGCATGTAACTCCGGTCGTTCGGATCAGTGACGAAGGGACAACAAGACAAAGAAAACGGGACACATTTCCGGGTACCGGCTGCAAGGCCCATGTGTATGCAGTACACCGAAAAAATGAAAACCATTGGGTTGTCACAGGAGTGGAGTTGAGCCATAATCATCAGTTGATGACCCCCAGTAAGATTGGTCAAATTCATCAACACCGAGAAATAAGCGCGGCACACAGACAACTAATTTTTACAATGGCCGAGGCTAAAATTCCACCTTCTAAGATGATGGGGGTTTTCTCAAGCCAGGCTGGGGGGATTGACAAGTTGAGTTTCAACGAAGTAGACCTTCGAAATGAACTTCGTGCTCAGAGGAGAGAGTCTTTCGGTAAGAGTGATTCTCAAACTACACTTGATCTCTTCAGGTCCCTTCAGAGTGAGAATTCTGGATTTTTTTACAGTCTCCAACTGGATGATGAGAACCGCATTAGTACTATATTTTGGGCGGACCCCCGTTCTAGAGCTGCTTACCAAAATTTTGGGGATGTTGTGACGTTTGACACCACATACCGCACCAATAAGTACTCTATGCCTTTTGCTCCGTTCACCGGGGTGAACCACCACTATCAGTCAATCTCGTTTGGCTTTGCCCTGCTTAGGGATGAGACGGAGGAGTCATTTACGTGGTTATTTGAAACGTGGCTTCAAGCAATGTATCATATTCCTCCAAAGACCATCATCACCGACCAAGATCTGGCAATGAAAAATGCAATCGCTAAGGTCCTTCCAGATACTCACCATGGCCTGTGCACATGGCACATAAGCAACAAATATCCCGAACGGCTTCACCATGTATATGCAAACCATCCGTCATTCAAGACTGACTTTAATACATGTGTGAAGAAATCGTTGACGGTAGACGTGTTCGAGGAGAGGTGGGCCACGTTAATGGATACTTACTATTTGCACAATCACGAATGGTTACAATCGTTGTATGAGATCAAGACACAGTGGGTCGGTGCCTACACCAAGAATTTTTTTGCAGCCGGAATGACTACGACCTCGAGAAGCGAAGCTATGAATTCATTCTTTGATGGGTACGTAGGCCAGTCTTCAAGTATAGCGGAGTTCGTACTAGAGATGCAGAAAGCCGTTGACAGGCAATTGTACCGTGAGAGAGAAGCCGACGCGGCTACAGTTTGCAAAGAAAGAGCTATACTACTTTATTCACCTTTAGAGGCTCATGCGGCTCAAGTCTATACCAAGGAAATGTTTCGACAGTTTCAAGAGGAACTACTAAAGTCGAATCAATATGGCATGACAAAGTTGCACGAGTATTCCACCAGAGACATCAAGGTTTATGCTTTGACAAATGTGACGAACTTCGCCAATCCGTGCTCTTCGTCGGCTCCGAGGACCAGACGACATTTTACCGTAGCAATTTGTAAGGACACTGGGTTGGTTAATTGCAACTGTCAACTGTTTGAGCATAAAGGTATACTTTGTCGACACGCGTTGAGGGTTTTGAGCGCCAAGAATGCTAGTGAAATCCCTCCACCGTATATCTTGGAACGGTGGACGAAGGAAGCCAACAGAGTCCACGGTCACATTCCTTACGTGCCCAATGTTTCAGTTGATTTCGAGCAATCTGAGTCGCTGCGATATAATCACCTTTGTAACATCATGCACGGTTTATCAATGGATGCAGCGTCGACATTTGATGGGTACAGGTATCAAGTTGAAGCAGCCGCACGGGATAAGGCTATGCATGCACAGTTTAGGATGGCATTACCAGAAACTGTGGACACTCCGACTACTCGACCAACTCCAGGCGGTAGATTCAATCGAGCCAAACAGCCAGTCATTGACGGCACTGACCTACAACGTGAGGAGGACGACATTTTTGATCCAATTATTTCTCAAACAAAAGGGCGAAAACGAGCAATACGCATGAAGAATCCGATTGAAGAAGCAACGGGTCAAAAAAAATTACGAAAGTGTGCGTTGTGTAATAAGATGACTGATCATGACAAGAGAAACCATTATAAAGTGTTAGGTATCGAACCTGGCAGTATGGTCGAGGAGGACGATGATGAGGAAGAGTGTTAGGGTTAATGTTTCAGTTGTATAAATTGAACTTTTATAATGTTTAAATTTGTGATTTGGTTTGTGCAATCTTTAATTTGTGATTTGATTTGTGGATTATTGATATTTTTGGTAACTCCGTTTTCGGGCACACTTTAGGCCCCAATTGATAGCTTCCGAAAAAAGTTGTAATTTTTTTTGTCACTTTTTTTCCGCTCATTGCACTTCAGGCACGCTAGTTAGCCCATTTGTAAGACTTTCGGCGAAAAACGAGACACATTAATTTTTGAGTTTTCCTAGGAAGGGCCTATTCGGGCACACTTTAGGCCCCAATTGATAGCTTCCGAAAAAAGTTATAATTTTTTTTGTCACTTTTTTTCCGCTCATTGCACTTCAGGCACGCTAGTTAGCCCATTTGTAAGACTTTCGACGAAAAACGAGACACATTAATTTTTGAGTTTTCCTAGGAAGGGCCTATTCGGGCACACTTTAGGCCCCATTTGATAGCTTCCGAAAAAAGTTGTAATTTTTTTTGTCACTTTTTTTCGCTCATTGCACTTCAGGCACGCTAGTTAGCCCATTTGTAAGACTTTCGGCGAAAAACGAGACACATTAATTTTTGAGTTTTCCTAGGAAGGGCCTATTCGGGCACACTTTAGGCCCCATTTGATAGCTTCCGAAAAAAGTTGTAATTTTTTTTGTCACTTTTTTTGCGCTCATTGCACTTCAGGCACGCTAGTTAGCCCATTTGTAAGACTTTCGGCGAAAAACGAGACACATTAATTTTTGAGTTTTCCTAGGAAGGGCCTATTCGGGCACACTTTAGGCCCCATTTGATAGCTTCCGAAAAAAGTTATAATTTTTTTTGTCACTTTTTTTCCTCTCATTGCACTTCAGGCACGCTAGTTAGCCCATTTGTAAGATTTTCGGCGAAAAACTGACACATTAATTTTTGAGTTTTCCTAGGAAGGGCCTATTCGGGCACACTATAGGCCGCATTTGATAGCTTCCGAAAAAAGTTGAAATTTTTTTTGTCACTTTTTTTTCGCTCATTGCACCTCATGCACGCTAGTTAGCCCATTTCTATGAATTTCGGCGAAAAGCGAGACGCGTAATTTTTTCGAATGCCGTCATATGAAAGGTATATTCGCGCACATTTTAGCGCCAAATTCATAGCATGCGAAAAATTATGTACATTTCTTTTTGGTACAATTTTTTGTAACATCACAGCAGCTAGCCACGCACGTCAGGATAATGGTAATGAAGGCGTCTAGCTTCATTCTTTTTCAGCTCCCAGGCTATCCTATACCTAAACGTCAAGGCATCCTTCCTAGTCCACGAGGAGTGTTTGAGCACTTCCGAGCGAGCAACGTAGTCCATGTACTTGAGGACGTAAATCCCGCAATCGTGACCGTTATATTGCTTTGGTCGGTCCTTTATCATCACGACCGTCCAAGGGTCACCCTGTGGCCGTCCGCATGCTAGCGAGAGGACAGTAGTCTGCATCCAACAATAAAAACGAGAATCAAGCCTATGAGACAAGAACAATATACTATGAGCCAAGGTCAAAAAATAAATACTAACCACTAAAGTGATGTACTCGTTGTACATCTGTGCCAGCAGCTGTCCAGGCTCGTCCTCCCTTAGGCTATCGTATATGTGAACCGTTCTGAACGCTGGATGGAGAACTAATAGGAACCAGTGGTTTGCATGATGACAGGGTATCATGATAAGGTTCGCATCAGCAGCGGGACATTGATAGTCTGCGTTCATCATGCCTAACACGTTTCGACCTGGTTTCCACTTACTCCTGCCGCCCCCTCGCCTCCATTCTGTGAATTCTCTCACCGTTAATTCCACAAAATGAGTGGGATACATGTTAAGCTTCAAATATTCAGAACGGTTAAAACGTTGCTCTCTAATCCGGAGCAGTTCTATGTAAGCGTTCATGACAAAATTTGAAAGATCTGTCTCCGGCGCCAACGTTCTGATATCCTCATGACCTAGGAATGTCGCAAGGGGAAAGTCTGCTGAATTGACAGGCTCATGCCCGAAGTAGTGCCGGTCGATCCAAGCCATCTTGTCCGACCTCAATGGCTTCGTCGCTTGTCCTTTGTCCGACCGAAAGCTTGGGCGCGAGGCCTGGATTCCTACTTGGGGAACCTGACTCTGGCACTGAGAGTCGTATGCGTCAGGAGGCAAGCGACTATACGGCTCCCACACCTGACTCTGGGGCTGATAGTCGTACGCGTCAGGAGGAGGGCGACCAGACGGCTCCCACACCTGACTCTGGGGCTGATAGTTGTACGCGTCAGGAAGAGGGCGACCAGACGACTCCCACACCTGACTCTGGGGCTGATAGTCGTACGCTTCAGGACGAGGGCGACTAGACGGCTCCCCTTCGTAACCCCGGTACGCAAGACTAAAGTTTTGAACTTCAGTCTTGTACTTCTCAATGGACCTCTTGAGATTGTCAGGAGCCTGCGCGACAAACCAGTCAAACGACTCCAGCTGCTTGAACACCTCAATGCCCTGGTCAACCTAAAAAACATGCATAGAAAAATATGGCTAATCATATTTGACAAATGGTCGATAAGGTGCGCAAATAAATTATCAAACAACACTAGCATGACTTACAATGGCCAATGCCCAGAACTGGTCATAGACCTCACGTGGCGCGTACGATGTCTTCTTCACCTGGGAAGGGCGATTCACCCTCGTGCGCGTCACCCTGAGAAACCACTGTAAGTATTCCTCAGTACTAATGCCGTCGTGCTTCAGCGATACAAGGCTATCATACGTTTCCTGCCAGGTATTCCACTGGTGCACCTCGTCACCCAACAAAATCAAGGCATCAGCCACCTCGAAGTTCGGCCCTCGACCACCCCTGTATGGCCGCATGTCTACAGCGGGTTTTGGTATCCCTTGTGGACAGCCAGCTTGCTTCATAGCTCGATCGGGCATCTGAAACTCACATTCTTCGAAGTGAATGAGCGGCACCCGAACCAAACCTGCCAGCACGTACGACACCGGAAGTTGCCAACACCACTCATCCAACAGATGCATCACCTTGCCATATGGCTGCCACGTCACCTGGGATGCATCTAGTATCTCTAGTTCCCCCCGATAGAACTTTAGATGGTGGTGAGGGTCTACCCGTCTCCACCTCCGGTTGGTCGTAGGCCCCCAGGCCCACACCCTAGGCCACGTCTCATCGGAATCTACCAACGGTTGTGGACGACCCATGGGTAGCCTCTCGTAAGACCAAACCTGTGAATGCAAACATTATATGGAATTAGTAATTAATCCCGAATATATTGACTAAGGATCCTACCAAGAAAATAAATGCTCATACCTGTAATAGAGTCAGGCAGGCGGCAATGGACTTGGCACCGTTTCTCGTAGCCTTATGCAGTGCTCGATATAGGTGCGCAAGGACAGCTGAACCCCACGAATAGGAGTATACCTCCTCAAGATCCTCCAAGAACACCATATACTTCGGATGCACCGTGTTTTTCGAATGCGTCGGAAGTAATATAGCTCCAATAATATACAGAAGGAATGCCTTCGTATACGTCACGAAATCTTGAGGAGTGTATTCATCCGGTAGCACGCCGTACTGCTCTCTCAGCCATTTAAGCTTGACGCCGTTTGTTGTAAGCGCTGCCCTTGGAATTCCCGGAAAATACTGCATAGCCATATTCGCTATGGATGCAGACGGCACGTTCAAAGTAACGGGTCTGCCGTGACATGGGATTCCAAGTATAAATCCGACGTCCTCTAACGTAACAGTCATTTCACCAAACCGGAAGTGAAATGAGTTCGTCTCGCTCCTCCATCGTTCAACTAGAGCGGATATAAGGCAATCGTCGTGTCGAGACCATTTCCCGGGATCGGTGAACAGGGTTAAATTTTGACGGTGTAATAGCTGTATTTGTTCCTCGTTTAGTACCCACTCTTCAAGGTGCCTTGTGCTTTGAATTGTTTCCAAAACACCCCTATCGACACCGTCAAATACGTGCCTCGCGACGTGGTCATCGTCATCGTATAGGATTGATGTATCATGAGGTCCAGAGCTGAAATTCATACCTTTAAGAACAAAATATAATTATAAACCAACTTAGCGTCCATAATATCCATAATATTTACATTCCAAAACTATAACTGGATCTTTAACCTAGCTTACCAACACATTAGCAATAGTCATTATTTCAATGTATTAAAACAAATCCTCAATTCCCACCACTCCGAACGCTTAATTACGCTAGTTCCCACTGAATTTAGCGCCAACGTGGTTATATAGCAATATATAGCCCGATGGCCCCTACACCTCCAACACCTCAAAACCGCTTTAAAGTCAAGTTTTTAAATGTATTACGTCAATTATATACCAAATATATCAGGAAAAATTTTAAAGGGGGCAAGTTACCAAAACACCCGCTACTTATGCAAAATATCCCCTGGCAGTCATCGCCGGTGCGTCACAAGGTTCAGAACATCTGGAACAAAATAAGTTTTCGGGTGTCTCACACCCTTTCCTGAACTAAAAGTTATTTTAAGGTATGAATTTTAAGCTGGATCCTTCCTAGCAAAATAGCCCCCGAACATCGGCAAATTACCGAAATGCCCCTGAGCGTTCACTATCACCCCAACGCCCCCGAACCAGCTTCAAAACAACATTTCAGGTGGTTTACTTACATTTCTGGACTAAAAAGTCGTTTGAAAAACTTGGCACGGGAAAATTACCAAAACACCCCTTGGCGCGGGAAAATTACCAAAACACCCCTACGCGCGCCACGTCAGCTTCAAAACAACATTTCAGGTTTTGTAATTATATTTCTGGACTAAAAAGTCCGTCAAAAAACTTAGCACTGTAAAATTACCGAAATACCCCTCTCGGGGCGGCGAATTACCGAAATGCCCCCTGGCATAAAAAAATATCAAAAGTGCTTCGAAATGCTACTTGAGGCTTCCTGAATTCATTCTTGACATAAAAAGTATTTTACGGAGGTTTCGCCCAAAAATCGCGAACCGGTGTCCGGATCAAGCGCTTAAAGGGCCGTTCGGCCAAAAAAATAGGTAACGGCTTCGGAATGGCCCGAATTCCTGGGGAATGGAACTTCCCAACATCCTAGGATTCTCATAAAAGTTTCGCGCGAAATCGCGCTAGCTTGATATTTTAAAATACACTGCAGAGTTACAAGGTTCCCCGTATCAGTTAACCCCTTTCCAGTCTTTGGAAAAATCTGAAATTTTTACCTGAGACAGATCCTTTAAGAATAACTAGGGTCTCTTTTTTGTATTTTGGCAAAATCTAGCTCTAGCTATTTTTTATAAATTCGTGAAAAACTGTCTATATTTGGCACCCTAAAAAATCGCTGTTTTGGAATCTATAAATGTAATACGCTGATTTGTATAAACCTAACATTGAATTATAAGGAAATTCAAAATACTTACTTGTTGTGACTTGATGTATTTAAAGAAAAAACTACCGATCTTCTAGCGGTTATCCACGATCTTCTAGCGTAAAATTTTTTGATTTGTATTGTTGTGGAGATTATGTAGGTGAGATATGAAGTACGAAGGAAGTTGGTAAAAGATGACAGAGTGCAGAAGAAGGGTTCGGGGGAGGGGATTATAAAGAGAGAAGCGAGGAAGAGAGAAGAAAAAAGACAGAAAAAAGTGAGGAAGGGTGGGTGTTTATGCGGTCAAAGGCTGCTGCAAAAAAAAAAATTCGGCAGAAGGACACCACGTTGGGGCATCACGGGGGAGGGAAGGACGACACGTGGCATCGTGGGGAAGGACACCAGGTGGGGCATCACGCGGGGGGGGCGCCACGTGGCAGGGGAGGGGGCAGGGACCAACCGCGGGTTGTAGGAGCGGTTGGGCCCTGCGGATGAGGGGAGGGGACGCCACGTGGCAGAGGGAGGGGACCAACCGCGGGTCGTAGGAGCGGTTGGGCCACGTGGCAGGGGGAGGGGACGCCACGTGGCAGAGGGAGGGGACCAACCGCGGGTTGTAGGAGCGGTTGGGCCACGTGGCAGGGGGAGGGGACGCCACGTGGCAGAGGGAGGGGACCAACCGCGGGTGGTACCGGCGGTTGGGCCACGTGGCATCCCCTCCCCCTGCCACGTGGCAGAGGGAGGCACCAACCGCGGGTGGTACCAGCGGTTGGGCCACGTGGCAGGGGGAGGGGACGCCACGTGGCAGGGGCGGGGACCAACCGCTGGTGGTACCAGCGGTTGGTCCCCGCCCCTGCCACGTGGCGTCCCCTCCCCTGCCACGTGGCCCAACCGCTGGTACCACCCGCGGTTGGTGCCTCCTCTGCCACGTGGCAGGGGGAGGGGATGCCACGTGGCAGGGCCATCGCTAATACCGCCGGTTGGCCATGCTGGTGGGCCACGTGGCAGGGGGAGGGGGACGCCACGTGGCAGGGGCCATGGGGTTGGGCCACGTGGCAGGGGTGGGGGACGGCACGTGGCAGGCATATTAATGCCAACCGCTGGTTGTGCATGCGGTTGGTGTCCTTTTTCTCTCTCTCGCCATTTTCTCACCATTTCTCGTGCCTTTTTTGCCATTAATGCAGTGACCGTACACCTTTTTCGCCTTTTTGTCCCACGTGGCCAACCGCTGGTAAGACCTGCGGTTCGGTGGAGAAATTTGTTATTTCTCCACCGGTGGGTGTGGATCGGTCCCCATATATATATATATATATATATATATATATATATATATATATATATATATATATAA